>JBBPOM010000005.1:0-115749 GCA_038091455.1 Leccinum uliginosum
TCAAACAGATTGTCGTCGTCGTCGATATCGTACTGGTCAGGCATATTCACCGTGACTGATCTTGATCGGACGCTCAGTGATACTTGAGTTATCGCAAAAATAAAAAATAAAAAATAATACTAAACGAATAATTACCATAAGTTTGAAGGCTTAGTAATGCAAGCGTGACACGATGCAATAGTTGCCGGGTAAAAGTCCCCAGACGTTATAGGAAACATTTGCTTCCCGTATTTACCCGATTTCCTATAACGGCTCGAGACTAGATTGCCCCATTTTCCCTGATCAATACATTCAGCTTGCCAAATTGGGGCCAGATGGGTAACGGGTACATGCGATCACGCCATGGGATTTGTTCGAAAAGTGACCCGGGACGAGGGTTGTCCTGTTTTCCACGCCCTAGACGAAGTAAACGTCCCTTGCGTGTGAAATGGCGCGCGGATGACCCTTAGATTGGCGCCTTTGGCTACACAGAGAGAAAGTAACATTTTCTTAACAGTTGCAAGTTCATCCTCAGCTTTGCTATGGAGTCAGATCCAAGAGACTACGTATGGGGCCACGGGAATCGAGTTCACTGCCGAGGATGTTCCTTTCAGGGTGCTGTTTCAATTCAAGGTTGGTTGAATTGATCAGGCACGGCGTGCCCTTCCCGCTGGTGATCCCCAAAATGGTCGACCATCGATCAGCCAGGCTATGCAGCGATGGGCTCGATATGGCTGATCAGTGACACGAGGCCACAGTGTACGAGATTATCCATTTCCATCTCTGCGGCAGGACAAAAGGAGCCCTTTCCTTCTCTTATCCCCTACCTTCTTTCCTTCCCTCCAGTTCGACGTTCATCATGTCCACCATGGGAGGCGTGGATATGCCTCAACCTTTCTCTCCATCTCCTGGCGGGCAAATCCAGCCGGGTGCTATCACTTACACCACCTCGACTGGTCCAGATGGCCAAATCGTCTACCATCCGTTCAGGTAAGTCCCAAGACCACATCGATGTTGCGAGCCAGTTCACCATCTCATCAATAGAGCTGTTCCTGCCCGGTAAGATATCCTGGTTTGCACTCTAGATCGTCTTTTGATGTTCGGTAGCTACCAAACACCACAGGGAGTAGTCCAAGGCATCCAGTGGGTTCCGGCCGAGGCCACGCAGATCCTCCCGGCCGGCGCTAAGCCAGCGAACGCGGTAAATTGCTCCCCTGGACTTGTCTATTTACATCTTGACTCATGTCACGTGCAGGAATTCGCTGCCTCGTGGAACCGTGGCCATCTCACCCGCGATGACGAAAGAGCTCTCGACAAATGGTGTGTTCGTTATGAAGTGAACCAAGCAGTGTCTCACCCACATGTAGGCAAAAATCAGAAGAGAAACGCAGGAAGAAGGAAGAGAAAGATTCGATAAGGCGGCTTTCGAAGCAGTTTGACAAAGATATGCAGGAAGTAGAGCTCCGCGCAGTACGCGACAGGGAAATGCAAACCAGAGAGCGCCGTCGCAGTTTCTATGGTGATGCTCCTCCCACAGGATATGGCCCTTATTCCCACAGCCCCAGTGGAACAGCTGTAGAACTCGAACGCAAGTTCGCCGATATCGAGATCGAAAAGGACGTAAAGTATACCACTCGTCAGAGAAAGTATTCCACCGGTGGAGGTGATCGTACCTCCCTTTACGGTGCTCCACCAGGCAGCACCTACACGTCACCGGTTGCGCCATATCAGAACCCCTCTGGTTACCCAGCGTCCAACCCATACAATCGTGCTCCTTCCCCTTCCCCGTACCGTCAACAACCTACGTATACTACTTCTCCCAACCCACGCTCTCAGGACCTCTCCTCTTATCCAGGTGGTCCAGATCCGATCGCGAGGGCAGCTTCACCCTATGGCCGTCCTCCTACCGAACCAATTGCCAGAGCAGCCTCTCCCTATGGACGCCCTCCTACTGAACCGATCTCCAGAGCAGCTTCGCCCTATGGTCGTCCTCTCACAGAACCAATTGCTAGAGCGCCCTCGCCCTATGGCCGTCCTCCCAACGCACCGATTGCTAGAGCTGCTTCACCCTATGGCCGCCCTCCCACTGAGCCGATCGCTAGGGCGGCTTCTCCGTACGGGCAGAGCCAGCCGCCTTACATGAATCGTGCACCATCTCCAATTCCTCCCTCAGCAAGAGGCGCTATGCCCCCGCGCTCTACCTCTCCTTTCCCTCAAGTACCTTCATACGCTGGTTCTCAACCTGGCGGCTATGGTGGGCATGGATTCGAAGGGCCTCGCTCTCGCGCGCCGTCACCCATGCCTGGCCCTCCTGGAACCGCATTCCCGACGTCTCCTCGTGTCCCTATGTCTGGCGTAGGTGAAGCACCACAGCTTCCTGCGCCTGAGGCTTTCTCGCGTCCTGCGAATGCAGCTCAGTCGTACACACCATTCAACATCATGAAGATCCAAGACATGGAGCAGTTCTACGACCAAATCCCCCGGATGCCCTTGGTTTTAGAGACGCACGATGTGTATCATCAGGACTGGATCAGGTTCATGAACGTACGTTTCTTCTTCCTTTTGACTATTTTGCACGTCCTCACCGACATGGCTCGAAATAGGATCTCGCGCTGGCGTGGGCCGGAAAGATGCCAATTCCAGAGTTTTCCCGTGGGGGCCCGCCGCCCAAGCGTTCTACGCTCATCGCCGACCTCATCGATCTCTGGAACTCGAGCTTCTTCCTCACGCGTCGGGTCGAGGTCGTCCTGTACAAAGGTCGCGAGCGCCGCTCGGGCGCCAACGTGGGTGCCATCGAATACAACCTGCCCGGTCTGGGGCCAGAGGACTCCTCAGACTCTTCGGACTCGTCGGACTCAAACTCTGATTCCGACGACGATCGGTACCCGGGGTATGGTCGCGGCATGGACCTGACAGAGTCCAAGAGACGACGCAGGGAGAAAAAGGAGGAGAAGAAGAGGCGCAAGAGGGAGAAGAAATTCCGGAAGAAGGCCAAGGAGCTCGAAAAGACGTATACGCTCTATCTCACGTACATCTATCCCAGGGACATGCCTGCTGCTGGCCAACACAGCTACTACGTCTAAACTTGGCCTGCGAGGCGCCCTGGATCTTTCTTCAAGTTTAGAGTGGACGAGGTTTGGTTGACTGAGAAACTATGTCGTAGGCTTCCCGTTCCGAAAAGAATTAATGCTCGTGTAAAACGTGTAAATCATGTATATGTACAGCGAATGTGTACAGTCGAACACCCCCTCGGGATAGGAGGTAGTGTCGCGAGATAATAACAATGGTGGTGGAGGAGGGTTCTGTCAATCGTCCAAGGCACCTGCAAATGAGCACTAGTCTTCTAATGAAGTTAATTGACCTCTAAGTGACATCAAATCGCAGTACTAATATATTAGAGGTGGGTAACCTTGAACTGATTATCCTCCCAACACCCGACCAGTTCCAAAGCTTCGAAAGCTCTACCAGTAATGTTGTGACTTTTTGTGATGGAAAGTCTACACTGAGTCTCTTTACGAGTGGAAATGGCCTCGCAGAGAGTGCTTATATCTGAGTCCACGCTTGAAAACATGACCTTGTACAACTCCAGTTCCTCCAACGCCGGCACAAAGATCTCGTGTCGACCACCATCAACGGAGCTATCCTTATCTCCCGAGCAGTCGTGAGAGGGGAGAGAGAGCATAGAAGCTATCGGGGGCATATGATATCCACTGAGTTTGATGTGCCGTACGTTAGGAAACGATGCCAACATGTCCCTCCAAAAGTTCACAAGGGGTGAGGCAATTATTTCTGCAGCGAAATGGACGCTTTGAATGCTTGTCAAGGGCATCATGGAGTGACACATGTGGCTTGAGATGGCAGTGGATCTGGAAGATGCGATATAGACCATATAAACAATAGAGACCAGGAGGGGAGTGTTATCATCCAATTGGTGGGAAGACACCGAGGAAGAGACACTTTCTGACATGCTGAAGGCAAACGTCGCCTTCGACATGATGTTTTTGATGGTCAGCGAGCGAAAATTCGGAGCAGCGGCGGGTGTCGGATCGTAGGATGGGTTAATTCTCTGAGCGAGAAGGGATGCTAGTCGAGTGACATCATGCCATGTGGACCGTAATTCATATTCGCATCCCAGTTCGACTTTTGTCGTCAACAGGATGTCTGCAACAGCAATGCGTTGACTGTCGAGATTGGGGCCTCGATCGACATATTAGATAGATGTGGAAGCTTGATTATTGAGGCAGTATTGAATTCTCCCTTGGATAGAAATTCATGGGCGCTAGGAAGGGTGCCGCCGTGGACAGATAATTGCACGAGATGTGGCATACGCCGCAGCACGACAAGAAATTCCGACATTGTGATGGTTTTGAAAAAGGCCGGGAGTTTGGAAGAGTGCAGATGGAGGATCGTCAAGGCACCTAGCTCAAGTGAAGTCCATGGGATCCAACAGTTTCCTAATATCAACGTTCGGAGGGCTGGTGTGTTTCCTTCAAAAGGTAACTGCCAGTGGTCCTCCGGTAAGTAAAGGTTGGATATTTCCAAGTGGTGCAAGCAAGGGAGGTGTAAGGGGAAAAGATTGATCAGGGGCTGATAGGTGTATTCATAAGTGACGGCAAACAAGTCCAGGTAAAGCTCTTGTATGCGTTGTGAATGGTTCATCAGCTGCTCCACGATAGGCAGCACACGAGATGCCAGTACGTGTACATAGATCCAACTAGGCTTTATGAGGATCTTCAATGGAGCCTTCTGCGATCTAACCAATAGTTCCTGAGTCCAGCGCTGAGATGTTGTGGGAATGTAGGTCCAAAGGATCTGGCAATTGAGAGCTATATTGCGCCAGTGGCTGCAAACGTATGAAACATCAACCCAAATAGGCGTGGCAATAGAATGCGTCTTGTAAGAGTCGCGAGCGATGTGGATGAATATATTTTCCAGTATTTCAACCGGAAGACGAGAAACGGGGGAGAAAAGATCCCTTTGGAAGTCAAGGCGAGGCGAGTCGCGCGATACCAAAGTTATCCCATCGTCCGTGTGGGCCACGTCCATGCTTGCTACAAGGTGCTTAGAGGAACGCGTGGGTGATCGTACAAGCTCAGGCCTAGGTGCTATTGCTGCTAGGATTGACGACAAAAGAAAATCGGGGCGCTATGGAAATCGCATTAATGTTTAGATTGCAAGGTTTGCTTGAAGAACTTTACTGGGAGACCCTAATGTGTTCAACCCGCGGCGGGATGAGTGCTACCCGGAGATGATCGATGCAAGCTGAGAATCGCTTTTTCAAAATTGCATTGCACCTAGTAGAGCCTGGCCAATATTTCCTAAAGGTTCTCCTAAACTTACAAGTGATACGATGGATTATATTATCATCCTCTGTCACGGTCACTGCCTCCGAATCGCGAAGAGACAATAGACATATCTTCTTTCTGGCAGAGCCTTCCTTAATCAAGCTCCTTTATAGATTTTTCAAGTTATGCTTCCATGCATATTGCGGTTTTCGAAAGGGTAGAGGCCATTCATGATCAGACTTCATGAACACGACGAGTGACAACCAAAAAAAAGCAGCATGTAGACGGGAGATAGGATCATGGACTTCGAGCATGTGATTGGTCGGATTGATTTTCGCTGCGCCTGATATAGGTTGGCAACCTGTTAGCCATTTTCGTGGGTATGTCGGTCGGGATGGCGGTCTCCGTGGCAGAGAATTTAGCGAATTTGTGGTGGGAGAATCGGAGGAAGGCGAAGACGAGTAAGAGGATCGGAATCCTTGCTTTGTGTACAGTTTGCAGATTGATTGGGATTGGCTTGTGTAGAGTACAAGACGTCACACAATGATGTATGATAGTCCGCGAACTTAACAATCGAGAATATACAAAGCATAAATTACCGCGTCACCAACCACCACGCCCTCTACCTCTCGGGGCACCGTAGTGTGAGCCACTTCCGCCACCGCCACCTCCGTGCCCACCGCGGCCGTGCCCGTTAGAGGAGCCGTAACCACCGTAACCCCCTGAACCCCCACCTGGACCGCCGTAGCTACCACCGCCGTACCCACCATACCCTCCCCGTCCATACGCCTGAGAGTGGCTAGGCGGCCCCTGACCGCCTCTGGGACCCCCGCGATATGGTCCACGAGACGAAGGTCCCTGGGACCCACCATAGTTCTGCGTTTGGGGCGGCGGCGGCCTCCCGTTCCATCCATGCCCGCCAAAGCCTTGTTGCGATGGCGGCGGATACGAATGCCTCCCCGACGATCCGTACGACGACGACCCGTATCCGTTCCCGTTGGAATAGCCGCCGGGAGGATGATGAGAAGGAGGTCCGTTTCCGTATGAGCCGCGATTGGCGGGCCCGCCTCGCCCACCACCGCGGTCCAGTCCTCCCCCACGGCCCCCACGGCCACCGCGCCTCGTGCGGTGATCCAGGTCTTCGGAGGTGAGCTGTTGCGGGGGTTTGCGCAGCCCGGACAGCAACATCGAACGGTGCGGGATAAGCTGTTTCGGGAAATAGTAGAGCGCTGACAGCGATCTGTCGTTCTTGATGTCGGAGAGACCTATCGACGTCAATGGAGAGTAGAAAGTCGATCCCGGGATGCAATCAGGATTCGGAAGCGAGCTACCACTAATCCCCTTGGAGTCCATTATGGGCATCGGTATTGGCTGCTGAAGTGAGATTAGACTACTTTTTGAAGAATGATGATGACACGAGACGGTATTGACCTGCTTGTCTTTCCGTTTTCCGTATAGGCTTTCGAAAAATGGATACAGCCTATGCTCATCCGACACGTACATCACATCACTACCCCAGCTGTTCCTTCTCACTTCATCCTCTGTGAGTGCCGGGTATCTCTCTGACATGGCATCCAAGAGTCGTTTTTCATCGATAAACGGAAGTAGAGCAACACCCTGCCACAGCATTTTCTTTCCGTTCATGTCAATCTGGAAAGAGGTTGGATAAAAATCGATTATAGGCGAGGTCGGTTCGGTCATGAGGTCGTGGAAAACAGCTGGGATATGCTTCTTCGAAGCAACGGGAAATACTCCCATGAGTTGCTCATAGGGCTTAAACGGTTGACCCAGGGTGAAGCTGATCTTCATGTTCTTGACATCCTCGAAATCCGAGGCAAAGGGAGCAAAATGGAAAGGATAGTACCATTGCCAGGAGGGTGTCTTGCGAGGAAGTTACATCAACATTCTCGCAGATTTTTGTCTCGAGGCTTACCCCTTGATAGTAGTAATGTAACACCCATGCCATACCTTCCAGGTAGTGTTGAGTTACCCTGATACAGAAGATCAGCAGAGTGCCTAGCTGAGAAAGCGTAACGACAGACGTTTTCCTGAACTCAGTTTCGGAGTTTGAGACACCGAATTTATGCTGGTAGTAGCGCTCCTTGTAACCGGGCTCATACAACCTAAGTTCACACGACCCGTTGAGGTCCCCTTTGAGCGGAACGAGATTATGAAAGTGACTCATACCTGACGCTATCCGCTTGCTGAACAGAGCCGTCAGCTCGAACGACCATAGCATAAGTTTCCTCATCCTCCGCCGAGTCATCGTTCTCGCCGACGGCGACGACGTCCTCCTCAGCGTCGATTTGCGCATCTTCCATCTCAACATCCGTTGCGCTTCGTTTTTGGCCAAAAGAAACAGACACCATAGACTCATCCGTCGATTGTAAGCATGGGGGAGAAACTGAGGTCGAAGGATCTACGTTTCCAAGCCCAGGAACGTCGAAATCAGATGCCAAATCATCGAGCTCGGGTACCTGCACTTTTGAAGCCGACACGGAAGATGCGCTGGGTTTAACTGGAACTAGCCCGGCCAACTCGGCTTTTAGAACTTCTGCTGCACTCATGTTTGCCAGCCTGATCGCTGCGCGGTTCGCGACTACATCCCGGTTGCTACCCGCCAGTGCCTGTGCAGCTGCTGGTGTATTAGACTTTGACTGGATCGTCGACGGAGCCCCAAGGCCTATCGAGTCTGCCTTTGCCGCAAAGTTATTATGAACCGGTCCATTGATACCAAGAGCAGGAGAGGGACCAGATACACTGGAGATGTCGAAGGGATCATTACCACTTTTGTTGTTGCTATCAATGCGACGCCGTTTGGATCCCTGGTCTTGACGATTTTCAGCTAAGGAGGATGGTCAGCCATGGGCACCCATATACATTTCCTCAAGCGAGACAAGTCAAGGAAGAGACTGGCCACGCGCACCTTCTTGCCTTCGCCTGAATATGTCGTCTTCTCTCTTCGCTAAGCCATCGAGGATGATCTCAGCTCTCTCAAGTACCAACTTGCCATGATTGGTCAAGTACCCGCCCATCCTGGGCAGCTCCGTTTTCCAGATGTTCAGTAGCGTATCGATCGCGCCTTCTCTGATGTCCAAACTAGGTAGATGGGGCAAGAAGTCATTACCCACGAAGAAAATCAACAACACCCAATCATCAATCGCTTGTTCGAAGTTGAAGGAAAAGGGCGCTCGTGAGACATAGAGATCCGTTTCGAGGTATTCCCGCAAAATGGAAACATCGAGAAATATGAATGGTTTTTTCTCAGGAGGGGTTTGTTTGGGCTTTGCGGTAAGAGCATCTGGTTTGGGACCAGGGCATTGTGCAGCATAATGTCCCTCTTCACCACAAATTCGGCAAGCAGAGGATTTGTCCTGGGAAAACACATCTTCTCGCAGTACGCGAAAGTACGGCTCGTGCGTTGCAAGTGCAAGCATAATGAGATCAGCGTCCTAGGAGAGAGAAAATAAAATCGAAGCTGATCAGCGAAAAGTAGTGGAAGTAAGGCGGCAAGCTTACCAAACCGTAGATAACATGCCTCGTATTGGGATCATGACCCTGGTTTGAACGCTGCCTCCGGATGAAATCCATGATTTTATGTTCACCTTCTCCGGGAACACTGGCGTCTGAAATGACGACTTGAAGCTGTGAGGGAGCCAGGTCAAAGTACAATCAGCAGTGCGGATAATGAAACGCACATCTTTCCATCCAGGATCAGTGTTCATTTTTTCAACGACCCAGTATCTCAATGAAGCTGCGAGGAGGTCCATGAATGGGGTGCCAGGCGTGATGGCATTAGAATCCCATGCTTCCTTGTGCTTTTCGTCGTCGCTAATGACTTTGCCCATCGCTGAAAAAAGAGAGATAAGAGGCCTGAGTGTCTAAAAGAAGAGCAAGACGTACCTTCCCATTCAGCAATGGCCAGTTTGCGAGCTTCGGCCTTGTCCTTTGCTTCTTGGGCAGACCTAAAACGGCGCGAGCGTTGCTGATTCATCTTTGCACGGGGAGCAACACCGTCTGGAAATTGTGAGCAGGATCGAATGGAGATGGATACGTACACACCGATTGCCATGAAGAGGAGTTTGCGTGGTCTGATCATGTTCACGATACGGTTGGTGTAGTTGAACACCTCGACCATCATGTCCTCTTCCGTCTCGGGTGGGGGCTAGAGGATACAGTCAGTGATTGAGTGGTGCAGAGTGCGAGCTATCGACGTGCCTTGCCCTCTGGATGTGTGCATGGATGTACCTGGGACAGAATGAGTCAGAGGATAAACGAGAGGATGCCACGACACACGATGCCATTCATGTCGAGGTAAAGGTTATCGAACTCGACGCCATTTGGGTTTGGAGTGGTGATGTCAAGCGGGAGCTTTATGGGTTCCCCAAGGGCATCAGGGACCTCGACTTCGTCCTCTTCGCGCACAGAGGTTACTGAATGAATGAGATTTAGAGTGGGAGAGCTTGCAGAAAAAGACGGAGAGACAGACCAATCTTTGGGTATTTTCTGCTGAGCCAGCGAAACAGTGCAGGTACGCCCTGGAAGAAGGTGAGTGGAAGAAGGAGAGAGGCAAGGTGTATGCGCCTACCATTGATGTGGAACGGTCGTGGTCGGCGTGAAGAAAAGAAGCGTTGAAGGCGATTTGCTAAATGTGGAAATGATTACTAATCATAAATTTACCACGGATGATGTAAATGACTCGAATGATGACTGTGATCGTCTTGTCTGTACTTTCACTTTGTTCGGGTCTTACAGCGTCATGTCGACGACAACGGAGACTGTCACAGTCCCTCTCACCACATCGCTCAAACTCACATCCACCGTATCAATGTCTGAATCATCATCACACCCCAACCCTACTCCTGGACCACCAAAGCCCCAGAAACAGATGTCAAAGGCAGAGCGCCGCGAGCAGCAGGAGGCTCAGCGTGCCGCAAAGGCTGCAACCAAAGCTACCACAGCACAGCCCGCCTCATCCAAGCCCGCCCCGTCCAAGCCTGCCCCCTCTCATACAAGGAACCCCAGCGTGAGCGGTAAAGGTATCCATCCCCCCTCCGCCGCTGCTCCCAAGAAGTCAGGAACCAAAGAGGCACTGCATCCTGGTACTCAGATCGACGAGACACCTCGTGGCCTGCGCATATTCTCGCACTTTGTTGCCCCTAAATCATCTGCCGCTACCAAGGGTGACATTCACCCTGCGGTCATGAGACTCGGTCTGCAATTCGCAGAGTTCAAAATCACCGGCGCAAATGCCAGGTGCATCGCTATGCTCACCGCTTTCAAAATCGTGCGTACTTGTCGTTGTCCGGCGCATGTCTTGCCCTCCCCTTTCCTGCTGCTAATCCGTTTTCCAGGTCATTCAAGACTATCTGACACCTCGAAACAATACGCTCTCTCGTCATCTCATGACGCATCTCTCGCCTCAAATCACACATCTTGTGTCCGCAAGACCAATGTCAGTCTCGATGGGCAACGCAATAAGACAACTTAAGCTGGAGATAAGTGGTTCAGATATAGACCTGCCAGAACAGGACGTCAGTCCCATTTTCTGCCCCTTCTGAACTCTAGTTGACCGTCCCTAGGCTAAAGATGTATTGTGCGATACGATCGACAACTACATCCGAGATCGGATTCTTCTCGCTGATCAGGTGATACAAGAAACAGCGGGCAAAAAGATCAAGGATGGTGATGTCATCCTCACCTACGCACGCTCGTCCGTGGTTGAGAAGGTGTTACTGCATGCATGGGTATCCGGCAAGCGATTTTCGGTCATCGTTGTCGACTCACGACCTATGCTAGAAGGTACACCATCTTTTCGCTTCCGAAATCGGGAACGATTATTCACGTGTGTTGCTCTTACAGGCAAAGCTTTCCTGCGATCCCTCACAGATGCATCGATCCCGTGTACATATCTTCTTTTGCCATCCCTCCCGTCCGTCCTACCGCACACGACTACATTATTTGTCGGTGCGCACTCTCTGCACGCCAATGGCGCCGTCTTTTCGCGGGCTGGGACGGCGATGGTTGCTATGATGGCCAAGTCGCGGAATATTCCCGTCGTGGTGTGCTGCGAAACATACAAATTCGCAGAGAGTATTCGTTGGGATGGGGTAAGCAAGAACGAGCTAGGTGAGCGCCTACCAGGGACGATGCGTCAAGATCCGCTGAAACGAGCACTTGTTCACAGCGCCGACCCCGTTCCCGCCCTCGACGAGATCAGACACTGACCCGCATGGGTTGAAGGCGCGGCCGAACCTGTCGATTTTGAGTCCGTTGTACGACTTGACGCCGCCGTCGTGCATCACAGCGGTCGTGACTGAGGTGGGGATTATCCCACCGAGTTCGATATCGTCGATTCCCGGTGCGCTTGGGAGAACGATGATTGGGGTAGTGTAGATAGAGAGAAAATGGCAATATTAAACCAAAGATAAAGATTGGCACGCGCACGTTGGCTGCCTTGACGTGGGAATGACAAGGGGATTTGCCGAGAGTTGAGACCCCCCGTTGAGGGGTTGCGACGACTAACAGTTGCCCCTCAGCCGACGCTCCTTCCCGTCGTCGCCGCCTCCACGTAGCTGACATCTGCCCGCCCGCTGTCTTCCATGTCCCCCGCCACTGTTTCCTCCCCGCCCCCCGCCCACGACGCTCTACCCGCCCCTCTCTCCGACAACAATTCTCCCGCCAAGATCAGCGCCTATTACTCCCTTGTCTTTCCGAACATCACCTTTTACCTCCAGACACTCACCGTCACTATCGGCAGGAGGTGTCTTCCTCCCTCCTCTGCTTCCCTCAACGGCGCGGACCCTCCCCAATCTGCTCAAAGCCCCGTTGACGTCGATCTCGGACCCCTCAAGAACGTGTCGCGTCTCCACGCCAGGATCGAGTACGAGGAGGAAGAGGCACGATTTGTCCTCGTCGTCGTCGGCCGAAACGGCGCATGGGTCGACGGCGTCTGGTCCGGCTCAGGGAGCCGGGTGCCACTGGGCGAGAGGTGCGTTTCGTTCCCGTCCTCCCGTCCTCCCTTTCGAACTTTCCTCACAATGACCCAGGTCTCAGATCCAGATAGCCTCGCGAACGTTCCATTTCGTGCTTCCTCCTCCTGCACCAATCGAGGATTCTCCATCTCCATCTTCCATCTCTTCTGCACAGCGTGCGCGCTCCCCATCCGTCGACATCACCTCCATATCCCCACCCTCTTCCTTGCCATCCCATTCTCCCTCACCACGGTCGGCACCCTCATTGCCTCCACCAAAACCTTCCCGCTCTCCTGACCCCCAACTCCCCAATTCTAACGCAATTCCACGCACAAAGGCCGCCGCCGCCGTCGCTTCTACCTCCGCACCCTCTACCTCCAGCGCACCAACGTCCAAGAAGCGCAAGAAGGCTTCCCATCCGCTCCCTAAGCCTGAAGTGATGCCACCAAAGCCCTCATTTACGTATGCGCAACTTTGCTATCGGGCCATAAAGGCAATGGGAGGGAAAGCAACATTGCAGGATATCTGTTCTTGGATGATGGACAGCTTCGATTGGTACCGTTACAATGAAGGTGCTGGCTGGGAGGTGCGTACTACTTCATCATTCTCTCTCGCATCCCGCAGTGCTTGGGCCACATCTTGCTTTTGCTGGTCTCCGAATGGTCGCATTTATGCACCTTTTTCTAGAACTCCGTTCGACACAACCTATCCTCGGGCCGTGCGTTCAAAAAGATGGAACGCAGCACCGGAGAACATGGAAAAGGCTTTTTCTGGTCTGTCGATCCGCAGTTCGAGCATACGTTCGAAGAACAAGAAGCTCGTGCGGCAGCTCTGGCCCAATCTCACTCCGCATCGTCGTCAGCGCACCCAGCTAACGGCAAGGACGGTACTGGTAAGAGTTCCAAGAAGAAGGAGAAGGCGGTCCCGCTTGATCCCCCACTCAAACGAAGCGTGAAAAATGGGGCGGGGCCATTGCCACCACCGCTGACATCTACGCCCCTGCATTTCTCTCATAAATCAGCATCTGGTTCCACGACACAAACACAAGGAGGGCCGCTTCCTACCACACCAAGAGCTTCGATGCTAGGAAACTCGAACGCCGGGTCTGTTTCACAGGGACCCAAGTCAGAACCGATTGACCCACCTTTGGTTGGCTCAACAGCATCGGGAGGATTGTCCACCACATTCGGCTCTATCGCATCATGTTCTACACTAGGCACACCAACACCTGGATTGGCATCTTCGTCAAATCCACCAAACGACTCTTCCGCCGCGGCGTCTCCGTTTTCTGCTCTTCCACCATCTGTCTGTCTACCAATCGTCCTCGGTCCTGTCCCGTCATCCCACTCGTCAAACAGCACGTCAGACCCACCCCCCATTGTGTTGCATAACAATACTCTCGTCCTTTCTCCTGTGATTTTCTCTTCTCTCGCGCCGGAACAATTGAAGGCGCTCGAAGAGATGGGAGCACAGAAAGCATTGGAGGTATTGCAGGCACACATCGTCCGGTATTTGAAGGAACGAATGGGAAAGAAGAAGAGGAAGAAGGCTGTTGTTCCAGGTGGCGTTGGTGAGAAAGGAGGGACGAAAACCAACAAGACCGATGCATCCGAATGGTCAAGCCCTTTTACTACCGTCCCATTGCCATCGAGAACTTTGTCCACTACACCATCTCGAGGATTAACTACTTCGCAGCCGCTCTCCCAGATGTCGACCGAGACGACTCTATCGACGTTGCCGGGTTTTTGCGGCGGATTGATTGTACGTGCTCCTGGAGTCGTCAAGGAGGGCGTTCCATCTTCTGTGGACACGAGTCCTCCTGTACCTGTGCCAATTCCTGATGGTATATCGCAAACCCCTGTGGTCGTTGTTGACAACGAAGACGATGAGGATGGGCGGGTTACAAAGAGGCGAAAACTTGGGAATGAGGTTGGGGTGGGGACGGCATTGAAGCAAGAGGCAAGCGTGGCGCAGCTATCGCAATCCACTGACGAAGACATTGAGGTTGACGTATGCTGACTTTTTTCCCTCGGGACTGTTTGCGCCTGGTATTCCTCCAAGTTTTGCATCATATTTTTCTTTTCTTTTCTTTCCAGGGCAACCTGGGCTTCTTTCCCATCACAAATCATAACTTTATATCGCACTCGCATATCATTGACATCGCACCCATCATCTTACATACCTCTTGCACTGAGTGGTGGGCGCCCCCTCATACACCGCGAACCTGTATTCTTGGATAACTCCAGGGCAATCATACACCTCGATCCTGTCGCCTACGCGCCGTTTTCGTTTTATGACCACGATTCCGATACGTTCCATCCGATACGCTACGTTATGCCACGACCCGCCCTCACGCGGATCCATCGCACGATTACCTTACTTGTAGTTATTCTCGGTGATAGAAGACCCATAATACAGTTTCAGCGTAGAAGGTTCTGTCGACGATTTACCAATCTTGATCAAGACTCAGCGTGCGTACGACACAAAAGCGCGTTCGACGGTAGTTCTTGCAATCGTTTCGCATACCACGTAGCGAGATCATCAGTCCACCAAATACGGGTTCGTCCGAGTCGTGTCGCAAGTCTGTGCTTTGGCGTCAGAGCCTGACGCCTTCAAGTTTGATCACCTTGGCCACGGTGTTGATAAAATTCCTGTGTGAATGAACAAGATCATTGCGGACTGGGCGGTTACGAACTAACAAAGCTCGGCAAAAGCCTTCGCCCGTGGTAGCTCCGTTGGATGACGCAAGCCGCATCAGACGAACGTGGTTCAGAAGGCCGTGTGACTGACGTATTGCCTTGAGCACCTTCTCGACGCGGCAACCCCCACATCATCGTTCATGCACATGGCGTGCTCGCGCCATTTCATCCATCCTTAAGAGCCGCACCGTGATCAGGGGCGAGAAACAATGGTGCAATTAATGGTGTCGAAAGAGAGGTAAACGTAGCGGTGGAGCTCGAACGAACGAAACGCATGCACGCACGCACGAGCTGCTTGCTTGAAATGGTGATTCAGGCCGAACGGGAGCGCAATGGGGAGGAGGGAGGATCGAACGTTCATTGGTGCCAATCGACGGCCGTTCTTGCTGCGCGCGGGCGCACGGTGTGGAGTGTCCTCGGTCCATATGTAGGCATGAACCTTGAGATCTGAGACCATGCGATGTTACAATATGGAAAAAAAAGAGCGATCGGTCCGCTTGCTGTGCCTCGACGGCCGTTCTTGCTACGCGGGCGCCCGGCGCAGAGTGTTCTTGGTCCCTTAGGCATGATCCTTGAGCCGTGCGATGGTGCAAGATGACTGGGCGATCTGCCTGCCGGCTTGGCCTGGCTTAACTCGGAGGCGTTCTGTTTCTTTTCTCAGGAACGAACAGACCGAGATGTCTGACCTATTGATAAAGGGAGGATACCGAGATGATGATAATTGACGGGTGACGTTGGGGGGCGCTGTGCGCAGCAGCCACAGCAAGCAAGGGAATAGGCGAGATAGAGTAAATGTGGGGACTCGCCAGACATAACGGGCCGCTGAGCAGCTCCAAAGAAACTCCCGGAACGTGTAGTTTGTAAAGGTGTTCGATCCTTGGACTAGTTGCAGGATTCGGAAATGTGAGTGCCACTTAGCACGCTCCACCTTCGCCACTGACGTGGAGCGATAGGTGGCCCCTTTTTGGGGGATGGGCCTACAGGCCTATCAAGATCGATAGGCGGACGACGTGCCGAGCACCGAGCACAAAGTCCGTGGAGCTCGACGAGCGGACACCCGGGCGGCATGAGAACATGAGAAGTCGACAATCTTGCGTGACGGTACAAGCAAGTTGGACTGCCAACCAACTGAGCTGTCTGGCAAATTCGCCAGATGCCGAACCCCCTGCAGGATCACATCATGACCCGACGCGCGTACTATGGTGCCAATACGCTGCTGGAAACGTGGCAACGGCGATGATCGTTTCGTTGGCACAACTGATGCCACGAACGTTGCACCCCGATTCGAAGGCAACAGCCTTGTCAGCTCGAGTTGCCAAGGCTCGTTGTGTTTGGCACAGGTTTATTTGGTCGCAAGGTGATGAGGAACAGCAAGCCAAGTGCAAACATATGATTTCGGGTAACCAAATACAAGTACAAATATTGAATTTCTTGCCCAACTTATGAAGCCTACACAACTACTAGTTGCTCTCTCCATAGAAGCGTTGGCGAAAATCCTTCGAGATCCTTTCTGCAAGCCTGATGCATTCCTTGTCTGTGGATTCATCAAGGTATCTCTTTACCCAGCTGATCTCTTGCACAAGGTTTGCAGCTTCTTCCACCTCATATGTGACATCATATTTCTGCTTGTCAATCTCCTTTAGTAGCTTGAGCAAGTCTGGAGTAGTTCTCTGAGGTGAAATACATGTTAGTCATGTTACTGCAATAGAAAAAAAAAACATACATGTTCATCGCCAAATAGTTCACTGTCCCTGAGTGATCTATAAATACACTGCAAACCATCTCTCCACCCTTGAACCTTCTTCATAAAGTTTATCTGTCCTCTACTCCTTGCACTCTTATGCCAATGGGTAGGTTTCACTTGAGGATGATGACTAGTGGAGGCAGTGGTGCCAGTCCCATTGTATGAGAAGGGTCCAGGTGTCATTGGTGATGAATGAGACTTGGATTTTGAAAGAAAGATACTATGTGAATGTGATGCTTTCTTTCTTATGTGGATGTCTTTTTCTCCTGGAATGATGTGTTATAAAATGTATATTTAGAAAAAAATACAAGCACATACTGTTTCTAGAGGCATTGACTTTCATCCCATAGTATTTTGATGCATCCATTGCTACAGAATGAGCATCCTTTGTAATGTCTTCAGCCATTTGCTGTGACTGGATTATCCCAACTGCATCAAGCTGTTGCATAGGAAGAGGCTGATGGATAGCATCCTATTATTTTTTTTCCACTTAGTAATTAAGCTATGTCGGAAAAACCGAAAATGTATTGTGATGTCACGCTTTTGTCACACTTTTGCCATAATAATATTTAAATGTTATTGCAAACTATCGTAATGCCATCGAAATAGTTGCGTTTGTATTTCAATGGTCAAAATCGCCTCAAGACATTGTGACATTATCGTGACAGTCACATTTTTGTCACAGTGTCATTGGGGTGATTTTGACCATTGAAATACAAACGCAACTATTTCGATGGCATTACGATAGTTTGCAATAACATTTAAATATTATTTTAGTTAAAGCGTGACAAAATGTGACATCACAATGCATTTTTCGGTTTTTCCGACATATAGCTTGCATGAGAGCATACTTACTTGCATAGATGTTGATGTACCACTCTGATATGGTACACTGGTCTCCAGATGATAAGGAGCCATGTGTCTAGTGTTGACATGCATGGCAAACTTTTGCCTGTGTATAGTGCTTGGAAATTCATGAACACACTTGGATTGAGGGTGGCAGATCTTGAAATCATACCTTTTGCCCAGAGAATCATCATTGACATGGTTGTCTGCTCTACTGAAGTTGAACACACTAGACAGTGTCTGAGCCAGCAAGGTTACATCATCTCCCTGATTCTCTGCTAGATCAGTGCCATTTGACACAGATTGAACATGCATGATAAAGATAAGTTGACAATGAGGCCTTTTATACAAAAAGATAAAAAGTACAACTGATAGATGGAGGCTGGGTGGAAAGAGCAAATTTGGTAAATTCTCACAGCTCCACCCTTTATATATGCTACTGTCGGAGTTTGAAATCACATGAACGCACGAGTCTGCTGATGAAGCATTACAAATCATGACTCAGTTTTCGAGTCATGAGGAAGGTCATAGAACAGTCTCGGCTGAAGAAAATGCTTAGAAGATGCACGGATCAAGCAAATTGTGTTCGTTGGATAGGCATACTTAAAAAAACTCGCGGAGATCCGGGGTTGAGACTGCCGGCGAGGACAGCTGACGACTCACAATGATTGTGGGAAGAATTAGAGTTCTGCCGAGTCGCGGGCCGAGGCGAAATCGAGCACCGTCAATTTGAAAGATGTCGAGCTAATGGAGGTGCGGAAATGGGAGATCTGAGTCGAGCGCTCGAGATCCGGGGAAATGTCAAGATGCGGGAAGTGTAGACACGTTGCTAATAGCGAGTGAACGGTGGTAAAACAAGGATGCATGGTTTACGAGAAGTGATACTTGGCGTGCACGTTATGGGTAGCGATTGGGTGTCAAGAAAGGCGATGGCCCGAATGCAAGGCGACGGAGGAGAGAGGTGGGTTGCCGTGAGTGGTAGTAGCAGGGACAAACGTGCGCGAGGACCCGTGGCACCGCATGGCATCGTGGGGGTAGTAGAAAAACTGTGGACGTAAAAGAGGATGATGTCGCTTCTTGGCCACTACCGAAGTGCGTCTGCGCCAGTCTTGTGCGGAGCGTCGTCGTCACCGTTCAACGCGATGAACAGCAAACAAAGCGAACCACAGTCTGCTGACTCATCAGAGACTCTTCATCAAGTGAGCACGTGGTTTCTCCATATCGTCATAACATTTACTCTGAAATTTGTTGTTGTGTCAGACTTGCCAGCAACGACGTTCGCTATTCGTGTTTCCCGCTCGCACCGCCCCAGACACGACACCCATCAGTCAATCCCGCCCTCATCCCGACGCCATCCCCGACACCGATCTCACCGCCCCTCCACCACAAAGACAAACCCCTCTCTCTCCTCCACCCGACTCACACAGGCATCTCCGTTCTGCCCGTGCAATCACACTCCCATCCTCCCCCCGCGACCCCGCTGCAAATCGCACCCCGATTCCCGCACAACAGCACTCGCCCACCCCCCGACGCTTTTCGATGTCATCCTCGTCCTCGTCCTCGTCCTCGTCCTCGTCCTCTTCCGAGCTCTGTCTATCACCGCCTCTCCAGACCCCTGGCATCGGCCGGAAGGTAGCAGAATCCCTTCAGCTTTTCAGAGAGTCAGAGGAGAGGCCTCGATATCCCCAAAAATCCGAAGGCACGCTCTCCAACCGTCGCTTCACAACCTCCCACCCGAATGATGGCGTTGCAGAAGCCAGATACGAATTTGTGAAGCGAGCAGACTGGCCGGATCCGGAAACTGCTGCTCTCCGGAGAGAACGAAGCTCAACCGGTTTGGAGAATATTCCAACCCGTGAAAGTATCGACTCGCAAACTAAATGGGACCCTGAATCTCTTTCACCGCGTCCTCTATCTTGTTGGCGCAAAGAAGCCCCTCGTCAAGACCCGATCATCCGTGGCAGGCGTAGAAGGCGAGCGTCCGATATATCCAACTTCGCCCGCCAGCATGAAACCCCCGACCACTCCCCCATGACCGTTCCTCAGTCTCCATGTCTCCGGCCCCGCTCTCGGGCTTATCCGCCTTCTCCCTCACCTTCCCGTTCACCCACGGATCGCATACCTCCATTAACACTATACAGTTCTGCCATAGACGATGTCTCAGCGACGGACGAGTCTCGTTTGCCAGAATCCAGTGGCACATACCTCCCTAATTTTAGTCAGTCGCATTCGCGGTCATCCACTCCTACGCACGTCTCCCAACCCACATTTACATATCTCCCCATTCCTCCTCCTGTGCTTCCACCGCCCTGTCGCTCGCTTTCGCCGTGGTCCACCGACGACGATTCCGCTTGGGAGACGTCATCAATGATGTCGGACATGTCCACTACATCCGGAACTTCGGTACATCCACTTTCGCTTTGCCAGGCTACAGATGGGTCAATCGGTTCGGTTGACAGGGATGAAAAGATCCGAGCGTCTCTGGCCCCAAACTCGGATGTCGATGCCGAGTTCCTCAACTTCTGGAACGCCGACTCTTTGAATATGGTGTACGGAGGTTCCGAGGAAAGCCTACCTCACATCCCTCTGCGCCCTTTCCGTAACCAGGTTGGTGGTCACAGTGCAATCTATAAGTTTACCAAAAGAGCTGTGTGCAAGGTCAGTGCATGCGTACGCGCCATGTAGTTTAGCTAACACCAACCGCAGCCACTTGTTTCACGAGAAAACCAATTTTACGAGGCTGTCGAGCGAGAAACCCCACCGCTTCTCGCCTTCATCCCGCGATATCTGGGAGTCATGCTAGTGACGTACCGTCGCGTCCTCAAAGGCTCTCCAGCGCCTTCCCCTCCACAACCGGCCCTTTCGTATCCTGTTGCATCACACTTTTCTGGTTCTGTGGTGCAGAGGACCATCAGCGAAGCTGATTACTCGTTCATTGACGCGCCTTCGGAGCGTGTCGGCTTCGGTGGTTCGGCCACCGAAGATATCAGATTGGAGACGGCGATCGAAGAAGCGGAGCTGCCCGAGGTTGCGTTGGACTGCAACCGCCATATCATCCCCAAGTGGTTGCTGCACCCGGGCCAATCCCGCGATCGTGCACGCTCGCACATGAGGACTGGGAGACGTGGGTTGGTCGCTGGCCAACAAGTGTGTGGTGCAACGGCGTCCACCCCAGTGTTGACACAGAACCAAAACGAGGCAAGCGCAGAGCCGAGTCAAGCTGATTGCAAGCGGTTGCCCCTCACTCGCCAATCGACGATGCCGCTTGATGAAAACGATCCGTGTCGGATGGAAAATACGGCCCCCTCTGGTTCCTTCGACTCATGCGTTCCAAAGGCTGCCCGGCCCGATCTCCGCCTCTTTCAATCGGAACTGGCGATCGGCTCCCAACAGTCCCAACAGAACTGGTTTGGAGGCACCGGATCCACGACTGTCAACACCAAGCTTAAAGACCAGATATTCAGCACCATTCTGCGTCGTTTTCATCGTCGGTGCAAACCTCGCTGGTTACACAGTTCCCAGACCGAGGATGAAAAGGAGGCGTCCGCTCCACAGTCACGCGCGTTGCCAACTCCTCCGCGACTTCGCTCGGCGTCCCGGAGGCAGTATGCAGGCCTAGTTGACGAGCCGTTCAAAGAACACGAAAATGATGATTGCACTTCGACCCTTCGAAGAGTGCGAAGCGACGGCGGGATGGGTCACGATGGACAGAACGACGCATTTGACGTAGACTACCATAAGCTGGTTGCCTTTGTCGATCGGGAACAGTCAAATTTAGGTTTGGGCAGCGAGGATGGGATACGACCTTTGATTACTCGCCGGCGATCCAGCTCACGAACTGTATATTCTCCTCCTGTCTTTCTGTCTTCTGCACCTCTCACGAATCAGCCAACCCCCTCGAGCAGAAGCCCTATTTCCGTGCCACGTCAGCATCACTTCATTCTTATGGAGGATCTAACTGGCCGTTTGAAGCGTTCCTGTGTATTGGACTTGAAAATGGGTACGCGACAGTATGGCATGGACGCAATCCCGTTGAAGAAGAAAAGTCAGCGCAAGAAATGCGATCGAACGACGAGTCGCCCTCTCGGCGTTCGTGTCTGCGGCATGCAGGTGCGTTTTTGTTTGGGGCTATGGGTAGTTACCAGTGTGCTGACTACAAATAGGTGTGGAACCACGCCACACAAACTTACGTTACCCAAAACAAGTACATGGGTCGTGACCTCCGTGCGGAGGACTTTCCATCATTGCTCGCATCATTCTTACACGATGGCGAGCGTCTCCTTATATGGCACATTCCATTCTTGCTTCAAAAGTTATACGCGCTCGCAAGGATCATCAGCCGGCTCAAAGGCTTCAGGTTTTATGGCTGCAGTCTTCTCCTTATATACGATGGAGACCGCGATGCTCAGGAGGCATTCCGAGTGTCCGCTCTGGAACACCCCTCATCGCGGAGTAAGCGCGGGGAGTCGCTGGAGCGATCGCAAACACGATCCAGGAGTCAGGTCGCGGCCCGTTCGTCTCTGCGGCGAACCCACAGCGAAGATGTGCTTTTCGCACCCGTAGGCAAACGGTCCGGAGGGAAACGGAAACGCGGAGAGATCAATGTCCGCATCGTTGACTTTGCGCACACTATAACTGGGCGGGACTGGGCTCCATATCCGCCACCACCCGATCGGGTGGTAGTCCATCAGGGGTCGGATTCCAAAGGGTATCAAGCAGAGGTTGACGCAGACAGTGGTATCATCTACGCTCGCTTTCCGCCGCACTATCCAAAAGAACCTGACCGCGGGTTCTTGTTCGGCTTGAAGAATTTGACGGAGACACTGGAAAAAATCTGGAATGACGAGCGGGTGCGGAGGATCAAAGTCTCCCGAGACGATCCTGCGGTCGAAACATTGCAACTGCCTCCATTAGTCTTGGATGGCAAGGAAATTTTTGACGAAGTGTTCGGCTCATTCGAGTCTGACGAAGATCCGGGCATGTTATCCACCTGATGCGTATGTTCATCATCATTGTATGCCTGTCCATTTAGAATTTTCATGACTGTCGTCTCGTACGACCACTCTGTTTGACTTGGTTTAGACTTTTTACCCACTCAACACTTCCGGTCATGTATTGCATCTCTGTTGGTGTCATTTTCTGTTTGCATTCTTTACCCATGTGTCTGGATAGTTATCTCCTGCATCGTTGCATGGTTTCGCAATATAGTGGTTTCACCAGTGCCAACCACGGATCGAGTGGACTTGCAAGGGTGCAGTTACAGCAATGTTAGAGGTATGACGTCTTCCATGTGAGGACGCATAAGAGAATCTAAGAAGAACGGTTCTATTGAAGTGACAGCACTGGCACGACTAATCATTTATGACAAAGGAGGCCCGTCACGAGTCGTCGCTCTCGATGTACTTGGCACGAATGTCCTTCCATTGACGCTGGTAGGAACTTGTCAACGGATGCGAAAAGAGTAGCGATACAACAAGACTCACGCCCTTATTCCAGTTGTCCCAGAATGACTGAACACCAGCATCAAAACCAACACCGAACACAAACGCTCCGGCAAAGATGGTGGAAACGAAGACGCCTGCGCAAAATTAGGACAGCGTGGCATGGTTGGCAAGCTCGCTACGTACTGTTGCGCTTCACGACCGAGTTGTAGAATATGTTCGAAAGCTAATGCTATTAGTGACGTTCTTGAAAAGGTGGCGGCTCAGCACGTACTGCCATCGTTGTTGTGGTTGGAACTTTGGTGGAAGGATGGGTTCCCGGTGAGGTCCGAAACTATTCGAGGCGTGTTTCCCACGGCAGTTCTTTGCTTGCACTTGACAGAATGGTCTTGAGATGGGCCGCTCCACTGCACACGGCTCGTCTCGCCCTGCGTAGCTCACCGCGCTCAAATGTAGCTCTCTTTAGAGCCTTTTCGGTGCTCCCAGACACCATTACCACTACACCAACCAATACCCCTTTGCGCACGACCCCACCACACCTCGAATTCCCCCCGACGGGACCCATTCCTTATGACGCCGTCCCAAATCCTCTGAAGCGCTCCAGAATGTCCACGCGCATGTCCAGGACGACAGCGGCGCCCCCGCCGAAATACCACGTTCACGGCATCTTCAGCAGGAACAACACCAAGGTCTTCCTGTGCGGGCCAGACGGCAAGCTGCTACCGGAGGGTTGGTGGAGCGGCGGGAGCTGTGGATTCAAGGGCGCGAACCGCAAGTCACACGAGGCCGGGTACCAGTGCGCGGTGCGCGCGGTTCAGCGGCTGGAGCAGGTCGTGAAAGACCAGGGCCGGATCGCGGTCACGTTGCATTTCTGCGGATTCGGGAAGGGGAGGTATGCGGTCGAGGGCGTGTTCTTGACGAGCGAGGGGGACAGGATACGGCCGCTGGTTGTCGAGGTCGAGGACAGGACGCGGATAAAGATTGGCGGGACGAGGTCGAAGAAGCAGAGACGCGTCTAGTTTGGATTTATATTCCAAAACGATCCGACCACTGGTATGTATACAATCTACATTCATATTACTGCTCAGATGGCCTGAAGAACGGATCGGACGCGTATCTCTGGTAGCTTGGCCGTGCTAGCGAGTTGAGGGCTACTCTCTTGTCCGTCTCTATGTCATCTATGAGCGCCTCTGATACTCGAATCAATATCTAGACGCCGTTCTGAAAGGATGACGGACTCGCCTCGGGAAACATAATCGAGCTCGGGACGGATGTATCCCAGTACGAGCGCCTTGAGCTTGCAACCGTAAAAGTCAGACTTGAACTGGTGCATGACGTGGATTTCCTAGACGGACGTGTCTGAGCGGTGAGGTTTACAACGAGACGTATGCGATGCATACCGCCGTCATCCGTTGGTTCTTGTAGAATGGATTCCACCCCAAACTCATTACCATAGGTAGCACGACGAAGTCATGGTCGGCCAACTCTGACGGCCGATCCTTTGGGGGGTATACTTGGGCATAACCATAGTAAACACCAGGTTTAGCGGCGTTCGCCATGTGCGCTATGGATTGCTCGGGCAGGTTGGCTGGGGTCGGGAGTCTGAGAACGAGCTCTGAGCTGAGCGATAAGACGCACCAGTTGGACAACCTAGGTCCTTGCTTCCTCTTCCAAAGCCATGTTGTACGGCCCCTTCGAGCTGGATCGGGTATGGATGAACTGGGGTATCGGGGCCCACAATGTTCGGTCTAGTGGTACGTAAAGAGGAGGCCTTAACCTTCTCTGGGAGCACTTCGGCAATTGAGGGAGATTGTTTAAACAAGGCTTGACCCATACTAGCTCTCTATTACAACAAGTTCAGAACGGAAACGAAAAGAAAAAAAAAGTAAAGGACGAACTCGCACGGCGGCGCAGCCTTTTAGCAGCAAGCTCCCACCACCGACTCATCGGAGGATGACATCGTTCACAGGCTATCCTGTCTATGGCACTTACCAAGCACCCTACCCAGTCTATACCGTACCCGGGCCCATGGCCGCCGCCGCCGCCCCACCACCGCATCCTCACTTTCCTCCTCATCACTTTCCTCAACCGCCACCAGGCTACCCCATCTATCATGCTATACAGCAAGCAAAGCCACCCAGTCCGACCCCCGCTGGACCACCCCCCGCTCCAGACATTCCCACCATATCTCCAGACATCGCCTCCAACGAGATAAGAAGGCTGATCGTATCACAGCTAAAGATAAAACAGTTCGACTCCGCAGAACCACAGGCGCTTCGCAGGCTCGAACTCGAAGTGGTCGCATGTACGTGCTTTCTTTATAGCCCTCTTGTCTCTCTCTCACAGGTGCGTCGCGCCAAGTCGTTCAGTCGCTGTACGAACAAGCCCACGAGTACGCCAATCTCGCCAACAGGGCAGTGCCTGTAGCGGCGGATCTCCTTGTGGCATGCAACGACAGGGGGATAAAGGGCAAGGACCTGCACAGCGTCGCTAAATCGGCCGGTCGGTTATCTGGATTATTCACGTAGGAGTCATAGCTTATCGAGCCCTCTTCGCAGGCGTGACGGCGCAATCTTCGCTGGAGCTATCCTCGCCGCGCGAACCCTCGCCCGAGTTGCTTCCCTCGGATGACGAGAGCACTCCGCCGATTATACCAACCACGTTGCGGTCCCTCCCATCGTATTTCCCACATCTCCCACCCAAACACACGTACTTGAAAACCCCGGTGCGTTCAGTCAGCTCCGATCATTTCTCACTCGTCGCTGAGAATTCCTCCAGGCATCGCCACCAAAAAAGGCAGCTCTCCCGTCTCTCGAACGGAAGCTCAAGACAGCGGGTTTGGTCCAAGAGTCACTCAAAAACCTGTTGACAGCTACGGAGGACAATTTGGGGCAAGAGGACGGCGAGTTACTAGGGCATATAGTCAATTGCGAAACGTCAATCTACCCGCGCAAACGGTGGAAAGTGGCCCCGTAGCGACTTTTGCCACTCGTCATCATACACATCGCATGTATGCTACCACTTTGTCCACGTCTGATTCTGTATCTCGTACAGTCATTCATGAAATAGTGAAAAAGTGGCCCATATTCGAGAACATGTTGCAAAGCAGACATCAGATCAAATGAAAGCAACTGACGCTGTTGATGGGAGAATTTCAGCTTGTCGAGTCTGGCTGAGCCGCCGTCGAGGGCTTATTAGATCTCACACCACGCGACTGCGTTTTTCTCTTCTTCGCCGCTGGCATGGTCGTGGGGTTCGAGGGTACGGCATCGTTCGTCGTCGTCGTTCTCGTTCTGCGTTGCGACCGCTGATGCTTGTGTGACCTGGGATCCGAGCTTACCACTGGCTCGAGGAATATGAGTCGGTTTGGCTGTTGCGGAGCCGACGCGGCCGAAGAGGGTGGCACACTTGAGAAAGAAGATTTGATCGTAGGCATTGACGGGCCTGGGCTCGTTCCCTTTTGCAAGACCGCATGTCGGTTGCGACACTAAAAATGGTGTTTGCGACGCCGCAACATAGGAAAGAACCACCACTTTACCATAGCTTGCGTCCTCCCATTATTGAGACGTTCGGAGATCTCCTTCCAGGAGGCGTCCTTGTGTTCACGCATATGATCGAGCAAAATCTTGTCTTCCTCTTCCGACCACTGGCTTTTATTTATGCTTGGATTTAGTTGTTCGGTCCAGCGTTCTCGGCATTGATCACTATGTCGACCGGGTACATGAGCAGCAACATCCACCCATGACGAACCGTAGGCGGCAACTGCAGCAGAGAGTCGAGCATCTTCTTCTGCAGACCAGTTTGTACGTTTGATGGACTCGTCTAGAGTCTTGAACCTCTGACTACATTGCGAAGGAGTTGCGTCCTCCGAAACATAGCGCGCAACTATAAGGAATGTCTTCAACAAAACGTATGAACAAAAAGGGTCACACAAGCTAACCCAGATGCCAGTTATCATGACCATACATACTGATCGCCTTGCGAAGACGTTCGTCAGCGTCTGTTGTCCACTGGTGTACCTTTCGCGGAATCGCGTGCCGCATACAATCCAACGGTGTCCGGTTTGTCTAGGTCTCGCTTGTAAGATTCTTGAAAGCCATCGAAATGTTGGACCTTACCCCCAAGCTCTTGGCTACAGTTATCCAGTCCGGACGACTGTCTGTAAACTCAGCGGCAAGCGACTTGACTTTCTGCACTTCCTCTTGGCTCCAAGATTCATGATTGAAGTCTGGATGTTGGTCTCCGACCCACCGAATCTCGCATTCTCGCGCTGTGCGCGTGGTCAAAGAAGTAGCTGACACCTGTGAGCATTGAGTAGCCCACAACGGGGTAGCGATGGTGAACTACCTTTTCGGCGACGCGCTCCCAGTCAATGCCCTCTGCATCCAGTCCGAGGATATTGGTTGCTTGTACGTCGAGATCCGGGAATGATGGGGAGCCGCTGCCGTGTCGGATGAGATGAGTACTTGGTAAGCAAGCTCGGTGATATTCTGCCTACCGTTTTTGAATTTCCAACGCATGCTTTCGACAGCTCTCAGCTCGCACAGCCTCTGCGAGGGCTTCCAATTCCTTGGGTTTCACTGAAACACACATTGGATACAGTCGACGGAGTAATCTGGAGACGTACTCGAGTGTACCTGGCTGAAGGTCTGATAGCGGCTGCGTTTAAGAGCGTCTTGATGGAACGGAGATTCCTGAAAGAGTGGTCACCCATACGGAACGTATCTGATGGTATGTTCACATACGATTGATAGGAGCTCTTTCGTTGCGATCGGTGTTGTCGCTCTTACAGAGCCAGGTATGGTGACGAAGCACCCTACATCCAGATCGGACTCGTCAACGGAATCGGCGGTGTTCTATGGCTTGCGTTGGCGGAAAACGGTATAGGAAGAGACGGGTCGACGTACGAGTAGTTTGTCGAATGTCTCGAGTTCGGCTTCGAGTCTTTCTGTGTATGATTTGAGAGCAAGCAGGTGTTCATTGTTAGCCTCAAGTGTGCTCTGAGCCAACTCGGCGACTCCTTTGTGTTCTTGCTGTGAGTCCATAGCTATTTTAGCAGCTGGTGGAAGTGCAGACCCTATATGATGCAGCCTGAGATTCGCGTCCCATTGTTTACGGCCAAACACATATGTCCGACTAATCATACGTACATACACGTTTTTGCTGGTTCCCAAACTACCGCTATGGCTCAAGGTGCAGCAAAGCGTATAGGTATTACCATTGACATGTCCTTTGAGTGGACGAATGATTAACTGCTCACTATCGCCAGCTGGGCAGAATGAACGTGCCGTCAAAATTCTCCGTTATGGGATGTTCCTCCCCACGATCCTATCGATTTTGCTGCGTCTGTTGTTTAGACGGAGCTCTCTGCCCCCATCAAAGGGTTCTTTGGCTCTATATGTCGCGACGTATCTGCCTGCACTGTTTTTGTCCCGGTACCTGGAGAGCATCGGAACATGTCGACGTGACCTAACCACCGGTGCACTTATTTCCTCTGGTGAAGACCTCAACCAACCTGGCGTCACGGAATGGTGTTTTGATGTCTTATATGTCACCTGTACGTTCAAGACGATTCTCTGAATATTGCTATCCTTGCTCACACGTTTGGCTGTAGGGGCGTGCCAAATCGGAAGCGGTGCGTTTGGCGAATGGTTCTGGTACTTTTATCTGCTGGTACGCTTCGTTCCGTCTTTTCGTCTATACAAAGCTGATGCGACGGTCCCCAAGATCCCGTCATACGCTGCATTCAAACTCTGGACTAATTTTATTGGTCCCATGATCGGTCGGTCGTCGGGCGAGGCAGGGAAAGAACCCACGACCAAGACCAGCCCGGTAAGCAAACGGCAGGAGAAGCTCCGCAAGCGGAGCGAAAAAGGTGATTCCCGAGTTCGTACTGTCCGCAGATGACATGTACTTGCAGCAAATATATCGTCGTGCATGTTAACGTTGTCGGACACATTCGGAATCGCGATTTAAGACCACGTGACCTAGCCCTTCAAGCCAAAGTGATCCAACGTTTGAACACTTGTTCACCACCATCACCTTGAGCTTTTGTCTTCTTCGCTGATCCTTAGAATTCCTCTGCACCATGGACGCCACTACTGATGTGCATCCGATGCGAAACGATACAAGCCAAAGTATATCGGCCATGGCTCACGATGGTGACCAAGGGTTGGACAGTGATGATTCTGCACTGAACGAGGACGCGGTCCCAAATAGCTTCCGCCCACCCCCATTCGATGTGAGTCATGCGATACGTATTCTCAAGAATAAGCTTTTTACGTGCATATATCCAGATCCATCCAAGCCTTGTGACCAAAGATGATGGCATCGCAATTCACCAAGGGCACGAGGAGCAAAGTTCAATTCATATATCCAAGGTTAGGGCACGCCCCTAGGTCAATTACATCTACTCTTTTACGTGCATATATGCAGTCCGATCAGGAGCCCTCAGACACCCTGACGGCAAGTACCGGGTTCGACTGTGTGGGCGTTCAAAGCACTCCTCATCAGGTCATTCAACCGATTTTTGAAGACGTCGTGAGGCGAACCTTTTGAAATTGCTGGCGTTAGGACGCTTATCCTTTGCAGCGCTCATCGGAATGTACGTTTGTTCCCGCCGATGAGTCGATATCGGTGGGAAACATCAACGAGTCAAAGGCTGATACAATCACTGGCACCCATTCTCTGGAACCGCTATCATCAATCACAATGTTCCCAGGAACAGCCTCGGGTGACCAAGTAGAACCCGAGCCGGACGAATCCTCACTGGACCTTGTACACAACGATGGTCTGGACTGCGCGATTGAAGAAGAGCATGCGCGAGAAGATTTTGATGACCCCGGCTACGATTTACCTTCTTCCGTGCCCCCCAGCTCCAGCCCTCCACAACTGTTCTCTTCTTCTCCCTGTGTATCGTCGCAGTCCTCGTCGAGCGATGTTGAGCCCTCAAAGGTGGCCAGAGTGATTGTCTCTAGGGTGAATGATTGCTGAATCGCCCACATTTCGCAGATGTTGGCAGCTGATTCCGAGGGCATCACGAGTTCTCATGACTGTTCCCATGCCGACGATATGGAATTCTATGAGCCTTCGAGTCATTTGGAATCCAAGAACCTCCACAATCACGACATCCCTGGCGTTCTAAAGTCGCCGGGAACTGATACATATAGCGCAGAAACGCTTCCTTCCTCATCCGACCGGATGCTTGGACTTTCTGGACAGCGGATGGCGAGCGACCAGAGCGACGTATGACTACCAAGAAAGATTATGTTTTGCTTCAATTTACTGACGTTCTGCGTGTAGCCTGATGAACCATATGGATCACCACCAACAAAAAGACAGGTAGGCACTGTTTTTTCTATGGAAACTGAAGTACTTGTGATTTTCATCATCATACAGAAATTGGACCTCGACTATAGCTCACCTCCTGCGCCGAAGCGAGCAACAGTGGCTTCTCAGGATCGGCAATTCAAAAAACTGACCACCCCATTCCGCCCGCCTTCTTTGAAGCTTCCCGTCGTCATGGACGGCCCGGCCCAGGCCAGGAACCGCACTGAATCAAACGTCCGCTCTCAGAACGATACAGGGCAAAACAAAGCCAAGCCAAGGGAGCCTACCACGCATCCCTTCCTTTCACAGAACAAGGCTTCGAACACAGCGAGATCTGTCACCCAATTCAAATCGCCGCTTGTCAATCGGATTATCTCGGCGGATACGCGCGCTGTACGCCTCACACCGGCGGTGCAGGCACTGGAACGCAAGTTACAACTACTAAAGCGCGCGGTCAAAGTCAAGGAGGACAAGGAAGAGGATGTTCTTGTTCGGCTTGCAGAAAAATGGATAGAAGCTGGCAGAGAAGTTGCTTACGATGTATGGGAAGCTGCCAAGGACGCTGGTGAACGTGAAGGAAAAGCGACTTCCGTCCGCAGGTCACATGGCTGGGGAAGCGCCGACGACAGGAACGCTCCTTGGGGTTGGGACACTAAACCCGAAAGCGCCGGCGAATCTGGTGTTCCTGGTTTTTCCGACGTTCCTTCCTCTGCAGAACGATTTGCCCCTGAAGAAGACGACGACGACACCGGTCGCCACACTTTGGGAACCATGCTCCGACAGCTCGGGATTGCTCCAGAGATATTTGGCTGGGACGACGACAAGGAAGCCTTTTCTGACTAGATGCAAGGATGATGTACTGTGTTTTATTGCTGTCTGTGACTGTTGTTGTAATTTGCAGCGATGGTTACTCGCGCGGAAGCTCTGCAATGCTTCTAAGCCAGGTACCATCTGTTGAACATGTAACGATTTTTGGCATTACATATGTGGCTTCGAAATTGTGGGCCTGGTTGCGCGTGTCAAACAGATTATTAGTCGAGGCCTGTTGAATAGAATGGTATTTCGCGTATATCCATGACTGGGCCATTGTTGTGACCGCCAACTGTTGAATGGGGTTGAATGCAGGATATCTACGGTGGTCAAGTCTAGCTCTAGTGCACATAATCGTATCTGAAAATGGTCGTCAAAATCAGATGCTTCACGGCAACATACTAGTATCTAGATTTCTCACTTCTTAAAGAAAGTCTCCGAGTCAGTCGGAACACCCTGAAACAATTTGTCAATGGGTTTGAACAACATATTGGAAATCGACACTGACGTCTCTTCGAGCCCCGCGGGACTTGCGGCCTTGCCTCTCAAGATTGCGACGATATTCACGATCTTCCTTTAGCCACTGCAAAGCTGTGCTATACAACGCGGGGTTGCCCCCCGTAGTTTCGGAATTATTGAATGGCCAGGGTGTAGGTTCCGTTGAGAAAAAACCAAGGCGCATGTGCGCGACGTGGGTCGGAAACGACCCGAGACCGTCGTAGATGTGAGTGGCATCTATACCAATGCGATGTGTGAGTTGGTAATAGTCGGGGGAGTGTCAGCCAACACGCACAAAGGACGGTGGCTCCACGCTCAATGCTGTCGTTCCGAAGAAAAGTGAGCAGATCATCGCGAACCAAGACGTCTAGATCGACCGTAACCTGGAGATAGGGAAGGAGGGTGTTCGAGAAACTCCAGACGGAAATGAACTGACTTCGTCGAGCAGCAAGACGTCCCAAGGAGTCATGAGCCCCATGCAAAGTTGCACGCGGCGGCGTTCTCCGTCCGAAATGGTGTGCATGTGCCAGTCTAGGTCTACATCCAAGATGTCGAGCAGCTTGTCCCTGCGCTCCTTGTGTCTATAACCTCCGACGGAGTCCAGGAAGTGGGACACGAGGATGTCGCTTCGGACCACAGGATTCATTGCCCTGAGCGCCGAAGGCGGCCGGAGGTCAGCACGTGGACGGGGGCCGGGCAGAGACTGACTGACCATTCTGTGCCAAGAAATGCGACACCTGGGGGCGAATCTCTGAACACATCTCTATCCTTGATGCGCACGTCTGCATTGCTGACGAGGCGCTTCCCTGCAAGGATTTGCAATAAGGTGGACTTTCCGGCTGGATGAATGTTAGTCCCTAAAACGATCGAATCAGAAGTGTGTGAGGAAGAATACGGACCGCCGTTTGCTCCCACTATGATGGTTCTCGAACCCGGTGGAAGGTGGAGGGAGACGTTTGATAGGGAGGGTTCGCTGCTTGTACCATGGTGGTAGGTCAGGCCATGGACTGCGATGGTGTACTTCAAGTTTTCAGACATGGCGGTAAACGTCCAACACGTTCACACACAGTTTCGGGATGTGACTGTGTCCGAGATGAGTCGGCCGACCTCAAGTACAATACCTTGAAATCACAGAGCGCGGACCGAGGCACGATCAGACCCTTGATGCTTTCTGATTGGCAGGCGGAATTGAAGATGAGATGAAACCCGTACCTTGACTTTGTGGGAATTTTATCCAGTAACGAGGTCCTAACTTTAGCACGTCCTTCTCGTCGTCCTTCTCGTCGACCAACTCTTCTTATATCTCTCTTGCACATCGTTATTCTCCCAAAAATTCAACACTCACGCTCCTTTCTTTCTTTCTTTCATGATGCATCTGGATCTCTTGCCAAGGGAGTGCGTTTCTTGCCCTGCACATCCCCCCGCTTGCACCTGTTCCACCAACGAGAGCTGCATCCAGATCAGCCAGTGGGTAACGTCCACTCCACCATTTCTCTGATCTAATCACCCCCCTGCAGGTCCTGTACTGCTTGTCCCACCTTCACCTGTCAGCCCAGTCCTTCAAGCAGCAGTGGCAATGGTGGGAGCATCAGTTCCGGCGCACTGGCTGCCGCAATAGTTTCCGTATTGCTCGTTCTCATAGGCGCCTTGCTCGTATTCTTCCTCTACCGTCGTCGTCAACGTGCACGTCAGGCTCAGGCTGCACTTGCTGAGACCAAACCAGACGTGCCTGCTCCCGCGGAAGCCGTCCTCAATCGTCCCGATCCGTCGGAAAAGACCCAATCGCCCCCAGTAACGCCCACGACTGCCGTCCGACTGTATCCCTCCTCAGGCAAAAGCATCGTTGACCTCGACCCTAATAAAAGTCGGTCTCAAGCTTCCCTTGCCATTGCTCCACCTCCGGCCTCCGCCGGCCCATCAGCAGGTGATCCATTTGATGACGGCCACTCCATTCAAACCACTTCGATAGCCACAAATGGCACCAACGTTATCCCAATTGCACTTGTTCCCCCAGCTTCTACCCACTCGTCTTCTGCAGTCTCTGAATCCGGCTCCTTCCCACCAAATTCCCCTGTACGCCCCGCTCGTCCCACAGACCTTGTGTTGGAAACCCCTCGCTCTTCACTCGATACTATCGGCGAACCCTCTTTACATTATGCTCAGTCTCAGCGCTCAGGTGTATCAAGGGCTTCATACGGCTCCAACGCTAGTTACAGCAGTGACTTCTTGAACGAAGCTCCCATGATCATCACCACTCAGGGCGCCGTTCGACAGGTCGTCGGCAAAGTCAGGGCAGAAGTCATCCAGACTTCTGGCACCGCGACTCCCACCTCACATTTATCTTCGGATAGCTTGAAGGCCCCTTCCGTCTCATCTCGTCCCTCCGTTCGTTCACCTCTTGCTGCATCCTCTTTTGGTCCTGCCGACATTGTTGACGAGGCCGACGAGGAACATGATATCTATGCTCGCAGTGACCCTTTCGGAGATCAGCACGCACCATCTCAGCGAGCTTCCGATCTGCGAGATTTCAACGCACTCGTTCTGCCTGCGCAATCAGGATCTCTTGTTGATGACGGCAATGCCGCAAGGATCGACATCAGGCCACCGAGTGCATGCTCCGATCAAAGGTCGCCGCACAGCGCTTCTTCTCCCAAATTAATTTCACCTTCTCCTATTCCTTCGAGTACACTTCAGGAGCAGCAGCAACGTGCCTTGGCTCATGCTCAGGCTCAGGCGCGTGCTCAGGGTTTCGATAAATCTAAACGCATGTCAGGAACGTCCATGGTTTCTACGGCTTCTACCCGCGCGGATTCGATTCTTGAATCGTTCCCCTTCGTCCCACCATCTCCCATAGCCTCGCGTCCTGTTCGTTCGCCGCCTTGTTCGCCACTTAGCCAACAGGCTCCGTCCGTGAATCAGTTGCAGTCTCCATCGACCCTGGTGGGATCAGGACCCATGTCTCCTCAGATTGAAACCATAGAAGAAGCGGATCCACTACCCCCGCTGGACCCTCCTCCCAGCCGCCGCATCTTGGGCATGTCAACGGGCTCTCAGTTGTCCACAGCTTCATCTGGACTTGGAAATTTCCCATTCCAGATAGACCACGGAGGAACGGAGGGTAATCGTCCATCCTCAACCTCCCAGCGGGCCAGCTTGGACACTCTGGCGTTGATGAGTGACTTGTCGTCATATCCTCTGGGGTATGATCGGGATGATCACCACAGCCTATCTTCACTTCCGAAGAGTTAATCTTTATTTTCTGTTTTCCTTTCCGAATTTATTTCGTCCTATTCAACCGACAGCAACCAAGTGCTCGGTTTGGCTGGCCCGGCCAGCAGGTGCTATGTGTACTTTTTTCCTTGTATCGATTGCTCACGAACACTTTCTTGACCAGTACTCTATACTGTCCGGACGTGATTCTGGAAATGTTTTTGACCGGTTTCTTAGTCTTACCTGTTACTTTTACACCCTTGTTTAGTTTCTGGCTAGAAGACGTTTTTCTTCTTCACTTTGGATTGGGGTTGGCGGCATTTATTTAAGTAGGTTACGCCAGTCACGGCGTGACAAGAGTAGAAATATCAAACTCGTGTTCGGGTACTGGCACACATTGTCCTCATCCAACTAGTACGGCCTTGACACTTTTGCAATGGATAAGGAGGTACAACAACTCGTTGAGATGGTGCGCTATTTTGCTACACGCCTCGCCCAACTTCATCGACCGTAATTCATTGCTGACTGTCAGGGAGCGACCGTTCCACAAGCGCGGGCGGCCTTGCGCAAATACAAAGATGTCATGCAGGCAGCGGAACGCATTTTCGATGGCGACTTTGCGTGCGTGACAGACGGCGACGATGACGTGCGCATGGCCCCATGCGATCCATTGAGCCCAACGCAAACCCCCTGTGCCTCTGTACGCACCCATTTTGTTGTGGCTTGGTGTTTCCCGCTGATGAATTTCAGACCCCAGAGCCTACGGATGGAGACGAAGATCTGGAGATGCAAGACAACGAAGACGATGGTAAGTCGTCCGTATGAACATCCTGTTGGCGGGTTCCTCAGCGACTCCTAGTAGATGATTATATTGACTACGACTCCGATTACGAAGCGAAGCGAAATACAGGAGAGGTTGACCCATACGCAGGTACGTGCGCTTTCGCGACTTCGCGATCTCGCAGTTAACCGCGCAGCAGGCATCTTTTTCTCCAAGGATCGTCGCGAGGAGGTTATCGAAGTGGAGGAAGAGCCTGAATCTGCCACTTTGCTGGAATCCAAGGAGCCTGTCAAACTCATGATGCAGGGTGACTGGATGAAAGGCTGTCCCGAGGGCAATGAACAGTCGTTTCTCTTTGCCCTGTATGACTTCTTGAGCAACAACGCATGTCCTTGTCCCCAGTCTTGTGGATACAAGTTTGACCGGAAGCGAAGCGATTTCTTTCCGCTTTTTGTGAGTTGCAACGGCATGGTCTTGTTCTCAGCTCACCATACCTTCCATAGTCTGAGTTCTCAAACTACATCGAACATCTGCGTCGCAATGTGAAACGGTCATGCCCCAATTGCAACGTAGAGTTTTGTTTCGCATGTGGTGAAACGATTAATCCTGGAAATAGTCGTACCGGTGGATCCATCGACGTCAGCTTGTTTCATTGCTCAAACCTGCAGGGAGTTGTACTTGGCATTGGCCTTGCGATGCTGGAAACGACGTTTGCAGAGCAAAGACGTCAGTTGGGAGATGACCAGATTCACGGAGCTTCAAAGACAAAGACGAGCAAGAAGCGCAAGATGGATGTTCACCCTCATTTGTCGATCCCTATTGGGGATGATGACGACGACGACACCTATTACATGTCCTTGCCGGTCGGGAAGAAAGCGCGAGGTGGTACCGGATATGCGGGCGATGGCCGCGAGGATGTGAGCGGCTCAATTCAATCGTACCGATCTCGGAACTGAGGAATCCTAGACATCTGGGCAGCTCGAGGCGCAAGCTCAACAACGTTTCAAAGACGAGAGAATCGGTTCACTTTTGTCCCAAATTCGTGTCTATCTTCCCTCGCTCCATAGGGAAGGTGGAGGTCTTACAAGCGATTACATGGTTCATCCTACCGCCCTGGCACATCTCCGTAGGCGCTTCAATTTCCTTTGCTCGACTCTTCTTCGGAACGATTCGCTCTCGGACATGTCCGATCGGTCTATCTTGTACTTTGAATTGTTCGAGTGGCTTGAAGTGAGTATCTTCCCCTTGGAGGGTTTCGCGTTTACTTTTGCTCTCCGCCCAGACCATCTCCAATCATGAAGCATTGGCAAGCATGATGGCGATGCCTATCATGGTTGCAGGTTCGATCAAAACTGTCGCCCCGAAAAAAGTTGCCAGAGGCAAGTCAGTGATTCGAGAACGCATCATCGTCTATGAGGGTAGCGCGGGGCCTCGTGAGTTGCTCGAAGCTATCGTCATACAAGCCCAGGCGGCCATCAAGGGGCTGGAAGGTATCAAGCCATTAGAAACCGAAGAAGAGGAGATGACCGAGGAACAGAAACGGATGACAGCGGACAAGGGAAAGGGCAAGGAGAAGGAATCGTCTCCACCATTAACGGATGAGAATCAGAAGTTACTCGCATTCTGTCAAAGAATCCTGATGACTGCGAACGCTATCGATCGTTCTTTGCGAGAGACAAAGGGTGATGCCTTTGTTGACAGGTTGCACGCATCCTTGCCCAAGATCACGAACTCTTCGGCGTTCGATCATGCATCGTTACAAGTGGGCAACACTGAAGAGGAGCGGCGCAAGGCGTATGTTGACTGGGCAACGCAAGTACGATTTGAATATTGCGACCTCTCCCTGCCCCCTACAGAGTCTATAGGGATCGGAAACGAGGACACAGTACCCCATTACAAGTTTTTCTTCAACAGCGAAGCAAGGATGCTCGCCAACTCTGATATTCCAAAGCGCTCGCTCGCTATTGCAAAGGAGGTAGTGAGAGTCGCAATTTCAGGCACTGGCAGTTGACAATCCTTTTCATTCCTAGCTTGCTGTGTTGACAACGAACCTTCCTGTCGCCTGGGATTCATCGATATTTTTGAGAGTAGATGAGAACCGTGTAGATATCATCAAGGCACTCATCATCGGACCAGAAGGAACACCGTAAGTCACTATCCGTTGTCTTTCGAGAGTTGTTGACAACCGTTTCGATATGTAGATATCAAGATGGGTGGTCTGTATCGACTTGGTTTGCTTCTCGTTACCCCCGCTGAATATTTGCAGTTTCTTGTTCGACATATTCCTCGGACCAAGTTATAATCAATCACCACCTGGTGTCAAGTACATGACGGTAATATCCAATATCGAGTTGCGTCGATGCTGTCTGACCGTTCTTCTTCATTTCAAGACAAATGGAGGCAAATTCCGCTTCAACCCTAATCTCTATGCGGCAAGTATACTTGAACGTCGCGTCGGTATACGCTTCGCATTGAACGATTACCATTAGGACGGCAAAGTGTGCCTGTCACTTCTTGGAACCTGGTCCGGCCCGGGCTGGATATCAGGTCGATCAACATTACTGCAGGTGCGCTTGCTGACTGGGAGTCGTTGGGCTGGCAGACAACTTGCACCTTTAGGTTCTGATCTCTATTCAATCCATGATTTTGTGCGACGAGCCCTACTTGAACGAGCCAGGATGGGCTAATAGTGGAGGCACGCCGCAATCGAAAGCATGTGAGTTGGTCATCAGCGGATCAAGTCTTTACTTACTTGCTGTAGACTCGGCAAATGTGCGACGGATGGTTGTAAGGACAGCGGTAAACTTCTCGTTGTTGTTGGTAGACGTTGTTCATATCCGCCGTAGATGCTAGGGAACTTGAAGACTCCTCCTGAGCCGTTCGGAGATCTTATTCGTACTCATTACCGACTGAAGGCGCAAGCTATCTCTGCTCAGCTGGACAAGTGGCTCGCGCTGGACGATGGAAAGCCGATTTCAGGCGACGCGTTCAACATCTCGGGGAGAAGCGATTCCAGCTCGAGCTCTAGCGCGTTTAAAAGGGATGTGGAAGACATGCAGAGTCTTTTGAAGCATCTGCAGGAGGGTACGATGGAGTACTAGCAGTTGACAATACCACGGTGTCATGTGATTTTTCGAGGCGTGAGCGGATCAATTTAATATTTACTCTTGTACGCCAACTTGTAACAAGTCGGGATGAGTTTGAGTGATTCTGCTCTCCACGCCCTCGCCGGCGCCGTTGGCGGGATGGTCGCAATGTCGGCAACCTAGCGAGTCTTCCGAGTTGCCTCCCCAACTCTTCACCCGTGTTGACTTTGTCCCTGATACTAGCCCCCTGGTCGTCCTCTCAACTCGTGCGGCAGTCGACACGTCCAAATCTGATGACAAGGTCCCCCTCGTGTAATTGTTAAGCTCGTCCGTTGACATCCGTCAAGGCCTTTGCACAGGTACTGGACACCATCAAACGAGAGGGCGTTCGTGGCCTGTATAGCGGGCTCAGTTCCAGCTTGGTCGGAATAGCAGTCACGAATGGGTGAGTCCCTCCTCTCCGTCCGAGTGTGTGTGTTTTTACAATTTTCTTCGCCAGGATATACTACTACTTTTATGAGCGTTCGCGCGGTCTCCTTTTGAACGCGAGGACGGGGAGCAAAGCTCTCAGTACCATCGAGTCTATGCTAGCCGGCCTCATTGCAGGTACGTTGCGACGACCGTTTACGCGGTTCCACTGTGCCATGGCATGGCACTGATGTTTGCTGGCCGCATGTGTTCACAGGCTCTGCGACGACGATCATCAGTAACCCTATCTGGGTCGTCCAGACGTCACAAGCTGTCCACAGCGCTAGAGGCCCCACAGACGCATCGTCCATCCGACCCAAAAAGCTTGGCGCGTTCGAGGTGATCAATGCTATTTTGGCCAAGGACGGACCTGCCGGGTTTTGGCGGGGCATCGGCCCTGCGCTCGTTCTGGTCATCAATCCGGTGATCCAATACACCGTGTTCGAGCAGCTCAAGAATGCGTTGGTCAGGAACCGCCTTGCGACGACGACGAGACGCGGTGCGGTGCGCCCGCGGGGTTCTGCGTCGGCGGTGCTCAACGATTGGGATTTTTTCATGTTGGGCGCTGTGTCGAAGCTCGGTACGTTTCCAGTGCTTTGTGTCAGGTCGGAAGTGGTATCGTTGACGCCGAGCAAGTCGCTACCGGGACGACGTATCCGTACATGTGAGCGGAACCGATACGCCGTGTTTGCCGAGTCAAAGGACTGACGGCGTCGACTCCTTTTTTGTATGAAGTGTCGTCAAGAGTCGATTACAAGCGGGACACGAGCGCGCTGAGCGGTACAAATCGGCGCTCCATGGGCTCGTGACGATCTTCAAGGAGGAGGGACTGCAGGGGCTGTATGGTGGCGCCGCAAGCAAGCTCCTTCAGAGCGTGCTCACGGCTGCCATCCTCTTTGCGGCACAGAAGAGGATATACGACTTTACTAGCAAGGTGACGAACAAAACTTTTCTGGAGGTCGCCAGTGATGACTGATAAATTGGAACAGACTGTCTTGTCGTTGAAAAAGGCCAAGGTCTGATCATCATAATGATGATGTGACTAGATAATGTTGTAGCATCGATGGGCCTGTTGTAGTACCGTTAGCTTATTCGAGTCCACGCTTTGTTGTTTGCTCCCGATTTGTGTAGTCTGGTCTGATTTCTCTGCTTGAAAATGCCTCCACCGCTCCGTCTGAACGCAGTCGCGTTCATCTCGCCTCAGAACCACCCCATCCTTGTGCGCACCTTTCAAAAAGGTCAAGATCTCAAGTATCACTACGTTGCCCACACGAGCTTGGACGTCATCGAGGAGCGCAGTCAGTCCTGCGTCCGCCCATCCACCCACACGCTGACACTTGCACACAGTATCAGCAGGAACGACAGGAATCAGCGGGACCAACAGTCCCGCCAAAGCAGCCACCACCGCCCCCACCACCATGGATGGCTACCTCGGGCTGTTGTACGCGATGGACGACGTTGCTGCGTACGGCTACGTTACGCCACTCAAGGTCAAGATCATCCTCGCACTCGCACTGACGGACGCGGTCGTCCGCGACGTCGAGATCATCACGGTTCGTTTTTTTTTGGCCCCCTCCAACGTTGACACTTTCTTGCACGGGGGTGCGTCTAACCGAATGGATGGATGGATTATAGGCGTTCAAGGCCATGCACATGGCCCTCTATCGCGCCGTCTCGAATCCGTTTTTGAAACGCGACGTCGCGGCCGAACACGCCGCACACGACGAGCAGACGCCCTATCTCACCGTCGGAAGCGCACGTTGGAAGGCGTTTCGGATCAAGGTGGACGAGGTCAGCAGAGCGTTGGGAAATCAGGCGTCGTGAATGAAATGAGATTCAAAGAAAAGAAAAAGAAACGGAGTGCAGCAGTGTCCACGTTTATCTGGACACGGTTAGGTCCCCTCGACTGGTTCGCGTGCGCGTCGTGGTCTGGCGGCTTCCCCGGCCGATTCCCAACGGTCCACAACGCTGCTCTGCATCCCTGGTTTCATGACCGGGAGCTGGAACCCACATGGATCGTCTCCCTTCAATGACTCAGACTCACCGAGCTCTCCGGGTTTGAGACAGATACGGGGAGCACATCCTCAGTTGCATGCAAACTCTATCTCTCCAATTCGATCAGCTATATAATACAAATGGACAATGTGTTATATCCCCAACGTAGCTCTGTTGAATTGGTCTATGGCTTCGATCGCTTCTCGGGCCATCGCCCTCACTATACCGTCTTCGTCTGTCGAAGCAATATATCCCAGCGTGACTTTTGCTCGTTTGAGCAGCGTAGCTGGTAATCTCTCCACTACTGTCCCGTCGTATATTGCACGAGTGAGTTGGTGGAGAAGTGAGGTCCAAAAATTCAGCGCAGCACGTCGCAAAGGCGGCAGTTTTGAGTCAACCGCGGTAGGGTTCGAGTCGAGGGCCTCCTTCTCTTCGCGTTGCTCTGTCATGTGTGTCTTCCCATCATCATCTTTGGACGGTGATTGCCCAGTAGGAACCATTTCGACTTGTAGGACATCGACCATACCCGCAGCCAGATCGTCGATGTAACGAAGCACCGAGACTGCGCTGGTTCTGACGCACTGGGTGAGGAGCGAGATGGCAGAGGTCCGGAGAACGGTTGGAGCATAGCTCGAGCGGAACACAGAGATGAGCTTAGGGACGATGACGTCCGCTGTTGGGTTCGATTCATCGATGGTCAGCCACGCTGCCGTCGAACTTGTTCAGACGTACCATAGATACTGAGCGCACCCCCGCACCGCCTGATGACCTGACCCAGAGCCTCGCCGACACGAACCTTTGTATCCACTTCTTGCTTCGACAGCGTACCCACGGAAGAGGGAGAGAGTTTGCGTGTGTATGTCTCGAGCAGAGTTCCCAGCACCTCTTTGCCGAACGCGTCGACCATCGCGGAGAGTCCTTGCACGGCGTTGAGAAAGATATAGGAATCATCATCTTGCAGAGATTGAATGAAGATGGACATGATAGCAGGGATCAGCGCCGCATCAGTCGGAGGAGCGGACGCACGAGGACGAGTTGACACGAGTTGCCTCAATAATAGCAGGCCATGAGCTCGAACGGGGAGGATCGGGTCTTGAAGGAGCTTCAAAGCTTTTTGGTAAATCTCTTGTGGATCGTCTTCTCTTTTCTGTGGTGCTGACCAGGACGTTGAACTAGACGCAAGTCGAGCAGTCATCACCATTCTAGCTTCTCGAGCCAAGGCCCTAATAGATTCGGATGCATCATCAGAAAGAGGTTCGAGTAGTGAAAATATATCGGCCAGGATGGGAGCATTACGAGCAGATAACTCGGGGTTGACTGGGTATACGGTCAGTCATGATCACATCGAAGCGTGCCTTGTACGTCCCGTACCTTCCAATATTGCAAGGAGCAAATTGATCGCGGTCCCGATCATGTTGGTTTCAGCTCCCTCTCCTTGCTCGTCATCGCTGTCACTGTCCCCATGATCATCCGTCTGATCTACAATTTTCAAGTCCTCCAGTCCAAGACCCCGCGAACTTTGTCCAGCCTTGTTTGGGATCGACGTGCCACTTTCCGCCTCGGACTCGAGGGCGTGCTTTATGAACGACAAGATATATTCGGGTTTGCGAAGGATGTTGGCACGAGACGATTCGTCGGTGAGCTGAGTCTGCATCTGAGCGATCAATTGAAGATACAGCAAGGCTCTTACTAAAGGATTAGTCTACGTATTGAGGCCAGCGGTATCTGCGCACCTCGACGGATCGGCATCTTGCTCAGCATCCACTGAATGGTAAACCTCGAGCAGCCTGACGAATAAATCCGAGGCCACGTCAAGGCGGTCGAGTGACCTGACGTATTGCACGAAATGTGTGGGATCGGGGTAGAGGTCCAGAAGGTTATTTGCCATGTCGATATTTTCTGGAGTAAGAATGACTGGCTTCGTGGTCCTGCTAATGGTTATGAAAGGTAGAGCGCTAGAAATACCAACGTACACTGATGCACTTCGTTTGATGTTCCCCGAGATATCCACGTCCCAATAAATTTGCTTGCCCTGGATGACAGACCAGAGTGTGTCTACGCAGTCTTGAATCTCGACTACGCGTCCCCAAGTTGCGAGTAAACCCCTGACTGACTCCTTGAGAACGGGGTCGGATGCCTTTGTTGTATCCAAGTGAGACATAAGGGCATACAGGGCGGGCACGACGGGAGATAATACACGCGTGATAAAGACTGGAGAAGGATCTGTATTAAGTAGGAGGATGGTGAGCATGGATAGGGCTGTCGTTGGACTGGGCGATGCTGTCTCAGAATGAGGTCCTGGTTGAGAGGGAGTCGTGTTTGAAGGGTGAAAAAATGGGTGGTGAACGATGGGTGAGAGGAGAGAATAGACTAATTGGTGATGAACAAACTCGGGGCCGAGCATGCGAGAAACACAAAATGAAGCAGCGCGCCTGTATGTGACGGGAACATCATTGGATAACGATTCCATCAGACGAGGGATAATGATCGCGAAATATTCCTAGAATACGAATGCTCAGGATGGAGATCTGGATTGGAGGGGGGTTCAAACCTCTGTTCGAAGGTTCGCAGGTACGGCCATGAGAATGCCGGCGATGCGCTCGTACTTTTCCAGCTGTGGGTCGTCTGAGCCCTCTTGCTCGCCAAAGACTGCGGCAAAGAGAGCTCGAACCCCCCCTGAACGAAGGAGACTCTGGGTGAGCAAAGAGGAGCAGAGTTTGCGGACGTGAGAGAGGGGTGGGGGAGTGCTAGATAGTACAGCGCCAAGATCGGTCATGATCTGGGACAGAGGGAGACTTTACGAGACGGTTGAGAACGGTCTGTGCAGACATGCAGCGCATATAGACGCACAATTCCAAGAGACGGAGGACAAATGGACGCAGAGCATGGTGAGAGGACGAATCGTGAGGGCAGAGTGACTTGGGCAGCCACGCGAGGGCCATGGAGGCCCTGAGGAGATCGGGAACGTGTCTGTGAAGGATGGTTGTGGTGATGAGGGTCTGAGGAGGCTGCGCTTCGACGCCGTGGGGGAAGAGAATAGACACGAAAGAGGACAAGAACGTCGAGAGGTCCGCGACGTAGACGGGAGGGGCTGGACGGCGTGCGGTCCATAGAGGGACCAGAAGTGCAAGTAGTGGATTGATGCCCCATTGAAAGAGGAGAGTGAGGAGGGACTTTAGAACAGCGAGATCACGGGTGCCGATGGCAGGGAGATCGTGTTCGTCGTGGGTGCGCTGCACGCGTGCGACGAGGTCAAGTGCACAGCGGGCAGTCTCGCGCCGGAGGGCGGGGAGGGATTGGTCGGTGATGTCGGGAGGCTGCTCGTCGAGTGCGGCGTAGCAACGGAGGATGCGTGGATAGAGGGCGTCGGCGTCGGCGTTGTTGTCGAGGGGTAGAATGTTGTTGGCGGCGTCGAGGGGGGACATCATCACCGGGGATCACCGAGAAAGATAAAAAAGACATCGATCGAAAAAAAGAGATCTCCCTCGTCGACGGCGATGAGCAAACTCAACGCGACTGCGTTCGAATTCGTGCCCGGGCGGCCATTTGCCCTCCCAAAGACACAGGCTAACCCTCCTCAGACGATCTCCCTCAACATCGGCGGGTCATCAAAGCCCCCGCCGTCGGCGACGCCCGCACCCGCACCCGTTGCACCAGCCGTCCCCGCTCAGCCGTCCCCCGCACAATCCCACCCGGGATCGCACTCCTCCTCGCCCGCCCCTCCCACGTCTAAGAAGATCTTCTCCACAGAGAAATCAAAATCAGATACCAACACCGTCGCACGCGAGGTACAGTCCGTCGCAGATGAAGCGGTCCTCAAAGATCTCTTTGGTGATGGTGAGCATTCATCTCACCCCCAACCGTCCGATCCCTCACATCGCTTCAGCAAAGGAACATCTCAATGTCGTCTTCATCGGTCACGTAGACGCCGGAAAGAGCACCCTCGGCGGTAACTTGCTCTATATCACCGGCACCGTCGACAAAAGGACCATGGAAAAGTACGAAAATGACGCAAAGGAAGCCGGAAGGGAGACATGGTATCTCAGCTGGGCCCTCGACTCTACCCCGCAAGAGCGCAGCAAGGGCAAGACAGTCGAGGTCGGCCGCGCCTACTTTGAGACCTCAGGCCGTCGCTATACCATCCTCGACGCCCCAGGACACAAAACTTATGTCCCTTCCATGATCAGCGGCGCAGCCCAAGCTGACGTCGCCGTCCTCGTCGTCTCCGCCCGCAAGGGCGAGTTTGAGACAGGTTTCGAAAGGGGTGGACAGACGAGGGAGCACGTCATGCTCGTCAAAACCGTCGGCGTCTCTAAAGTTATCGTCGTCATCAACAAGATGGATGATCCTACCGTACTCTGGGATGAGAACCGTTACAATGAAATCAAGGACAAGCTCGTCCCCTTCATAAAGGGTTCCGGCTTCAATCCAAAGGACGTCACATTTATACCTATCTCAGGCTATACTGGCACGAACCTCAAGGACCCCGTCTCTCCATCAACTTGTGCCTGGTGGAAGTATGTCACACTTTCTCTTTCCCCTCTGCCTCTCAACCGTTGATCATATTCAAGAGGTCCCACCCTCCTCGGCCACCTCGACAATATGCCCATGGTCAATCGAAAGATTAATGCCCCCCTTATGATGCCCATATCCGAAAAGTACAAAGACATGGGCGCAATCGCGGTGGGCAAGATCGAGTCAGGTCACATGCGTAAAGGAGACACCCTCATTCTCATGCCCAATAAGTCCCTAGTTGAGATCGCCGCGATCCACAACGAAGTGGAAGAGGAGATATCTCAAGCCATGTGCGGAGATAACGTACGAGTCAGACTAAGAGGAGTCGAAGACGAGGACATAAGCCCCGGTTTCGTGCTAACAAGCCCAAAGAGCCCCGTGCATGCTGTACGGCAATTCGAAGCTCAACTGGCCATCCTGGAACACAAGAACATTATCTGTGCCGGATATTCGGCCGTTATGCACGTTCATACTTTGTCAGAAGAAATCACGTTGCCAGTGCGTTGGTCTTGTTCCATTCCTGTCACCACAGTGACTCATCACATCCAGGCTCTGCTGCATTACTTTGACAAAGCAACCGGACGCAAGTCCAAAAAGCCGCCACAGTTTGCCAAGAAAGGTGACCTTCGTCGTGTAATAACCCCTGTCGTCGTAATGATTGCCATCGTTCAGGTCAAAAGATCGTGGCTCTCGTTGAGACACCTCTTCCGGTTTGCGTCGAGAGGTTCGTCGACTATCCTCAATTGGGGCGCTTCACTCTGCGGGACGAAGGTGCGACTCATGGTGTCCATCGTGCACCCGCAAGTCACTGACTTTTTAAAATGTATATCTCTCAGGACGAACGGTCGCCATAGGAAAGGTGATTGCGATAATGATACATTGAACGATGATATGTCAACTGACTCTTGCTTTCAAGGTTACAAAGCTGATTGATGAGCGTTCCGACGAATTAGCCGACGGCGTATCAAGCTTGGCTATATCATCTGCGGGAGCGTGAAATGGCGCAAGGGAACGACTCGTCTTGGGGAGGTTCATGCTTTGGGGGATAGATAATGGTGGGGATGCAGGCAGGCAGCTGAATCAGTAGACACTCGATACAGCCTGTAGCCAGATATTGCGATAACATGCAGTGATCAACGACCTCAGCGTTCCACGTTCCAGTCATGCGTGCCATGCGTCCGCCGTCGAGCCGTCGAGTCATCGAAGAACACTAACGATGAGGCCAGATGTGACAAGACATGGGACGAAGTTCGGAGCCGGCTGACCCGCCTCAGTATCGTATCAATCAGGGATCATTTGTAGCAACAATGGTTCAAGATCGCAAGATCTGGACCAAGGATGCTGAAGGCAGCAAAGGATTCTCCATAGTTTAACCAGATTGAAGGGTCGAAGGCGCAAAAATGATAAATAGAACCACCAGATCAGTAGTTCGTGCCGTAGGGAACTTGGCGCTCATGGCGAGACGTGCATAACTTGCACGTGAAATAATATCCTATGTTTCTGGAGGCGAATGTTAGATTGCCAAGGATGTTCGAAAATTGAATCTCCTTTTCCAGAGGTCCTGGCATGTGTCTGTAGGATATTGCAAATACATGCCGAGCTCAACATAGGCTATCAAGGTGCTGAGCGGGCTCGACTTGCTTATCCCCATGCCTTGATGTGGTTAAGAGAAATTGCGATTCCGCTGGTACGTTAGTTCGTTCGGCCGTGTACGAAGGCCACGATATTCGTTTCCGATCTCAGTATCATTGGGAGAAAGGGGCCGTGTCGGGTAACCACTGTGCCCGTAAGCAAAGAATCGTGTCGATCACAAAGGCAGCTTGCGGATTCGCTTATTGATGGGGCCCGGCCGTCAAATTTCCTGATTGAAGATCCTTCTCGACCATAACTTGCCACGATGGAATGTTTATAAGACTTTTATACTGTCCCGAAGCTCGAGGCCGATGGTCGTGATTGGGTTGCATTTAAAAGGCGTCTCGAGTGCACAGCAGCCTAGGAATCTGACAGGGCATGGTGCCTGTACGTCAGCGCACAACAGCCTCAACCAGTGCATCAGGGAGGGGGCACAAGGCTGGGCATAGAGTGCACGGCAGCCGGTGGGGGAGGATGGGCGCATGACAGGGCATGATTCAGACACCCGTGCGTCAGTGCGCAGTAGCCTCGACCTGAGAGCATCAGGGAGGGATGGTATTGTATGAGGCTGGGTGCTGAGCACACGGCAACCTGGAAGTGAGACTGGGCGGGGAGCGCACGGCAGCCTTGGTCAAGGCCGATCGTCGGGGGCGCATTGGGTGCGCAAGAGGCCTTGGGGTCAGGTGCGCGAGCGGGAGGACGTCGGCCTGCTGAAACGAGCGACGTAGGCAAGAGAGGAAGCGCCGGTGCCTCCCTTGTCCAAAGACCCTGCGGCTCCGCTCGTGCCTCACAACGCCACTCTTTGCACCATGCGCAAACTTACCCAAGGTATGTTATCCAAGATACGCCAGACGAAGAGTGAGGGTGAGTAGTACATACATCATTGGTGCGCTGTGAGACTGACCAGAGAAAAAGGACTGGGTGGGGTGGACAGCCCACACGGACAGCGGGTGGGTACATCGACGAGCAAAGACGACGAAAATATGGTTGGCACGAACCCGGTGGAGATCGATGTTCAAGATGAACTATGGTCGGTCAAGTTTCTCCCCGACGGGAAGCATGTTGTGAGCGCAGGAAGGACAGGAAAGCTTCGACAATGGCGAGTTGCGGATGGCAAGAAAGTGGGCAAGTCGGGAATGGACGCTGGAAGTCTTGTTGGAGACGCGGCTGTTTCTCGGGACGGAAAGTGGATCGTGACTGGGACGTCGAACGGAGAAGTGACCGTCTGGAACGCGACGAACTACGACAAGACTACCGAGTTCAAGGCGCACAGCAAAGTCGTATACGCGGTGGACATCTCACCGGACTCGACAAGGATCGCAAGCGCATCCGCTGACTACACGCTCTCTGTCTGGTCACTTTCAACCGGTGAGAGACTACTTGGCCCATTCAGACACGACTGGGAAGTGTCTGCGGTCAAGTTTTCCCCCGATGGGCAGCTCATCGCAACAGCCACGTATTATCGCGAGTCTGTTCGTGTCTACGACACTGCTAGTGGTGATAGCCAACCTCTTGCTCAATTTCCGATATACGTCAGCAGTGGAAAGAACGGAAGCCTCGCGTGGACGAGCGACGGCAAGCAACTCTTCGCTTTGTCTAGCGAACGCGACAGGATCCACTGTCTCGACGTGTCCACCTGGAAAGCGCTCTCACAATGGAGCACTGGCGACAACGGCCGTGCAAATTATATCGCACTGACACCCGACGACAGGCTCATCGCAGCCTCCGGGTTTTCGTCGTTGTCGCTCTGGGACGCTGCATCCCACCAACACCTTGCGACAGTCAAGATGCCTTACTCCATGTTCATCTCGCCCATAGCCATCTCACCAAACTACAACATCGTGATTGCTCCGGAGAATAAAATTATTCTTCGACATCTTTTGGACATCCTTCCCTCACACTACCGCGCCAACGTAAGTTTCGGCGCTTTTATCAATCAACATTACTGATTCTCGAATAGATTCCCTTGGAGTCAGAACCTTACCGCTCGGGAACGGACAATGTTGATCTCGGAACGGCGGAGCCACTACATGTTCGGAATGCAAGTCAAGGTGTGTTTATCAGCCCGCTGACTGCCCTGCTCCTAAGTATTCTTCGTCAGCAACGAGCATTGCGGGTCTCGGGGATATTGTTCAACGACTCCGTGACCAGCTTGCTTCATCCGCCCTTCGTGCACAGCATGATAGCACAAGTGCGTTCTCGTTGTCTCCATTCACACCTCGTTGACAGTTGCCTCTCAAATTGTGTAGAGGATCAACTAGATGAAACTGTAGCCAATCTAGAGAAATTTGCTCAAGGACTTCGTGACCAGCTTGCTATGGCCAATGAGGAGAAAGAAACCCTCAGGCACACCATCCAATCTCTACGTGCTCGAGAGGAAAACTCCAGTGCGTTCAGTCCACGTTTACTCCTATCCCGTTAACAGCCTGCCGACGTGCAGCCAATCGATTCAACAAGACTGTCCGATCACTACGTGCAGACCTTGATGCCCAGAAAACAAGTTCCGGTGTGTTCATTATCAGCCTGGCTGAGGATTTACTGACCTATCCACAGCACGAAAAATAGCCAACCTCGAGAAAACTGTCCAAGAACTCACTATCCAGTTTGCTGCGTCACAACGCATACATGAGCAGAAGCATCAATGTGAATCGATGTTTGCCAGTGGTCGCATATATGATGCTGCGGATCATCTTCTCGAGATCATCCACTCTACGGGTGGGGATCTGCAGCACAATGAGTTGGTCATGAACTGGCTCGAAGGTGAGTCTCTGTGTCATCATTTCATAGTATATGTTTAACCCCTGCCGTCAGGTTTCAGGAACCAATGTATATCACGGTTCCGGGCAATCGGAGACGAGGCATCAAGTGCAGAGAAACACGTCGAGGCGTTTTCAGCCTACTCTGCTCTATTATCACTCACCACCTTGCCCCCCAATACCGTGTTGATGGGATGGGCCAGAATGGGGCTGCGTTGTCATTCAGCCAATGAAATATTGGGATGCGCAGACAAGGTGCGGTGTGGTTTGCATGCTCTTTTAGAACGTCTTGACGATTCTTGTGTCATTCAGTTCATGTTTCCAAAGTTTCATCTTTATCAGGCAGTTTGTGATGTTCTTGAAGAAGACGATCGTGTTACAGAGGCGATCAAATGCTTACAAAAGATGAAGAACGATCTGTTAGATGATCCTCATGCCCTCGGTGATCAGCCACGGTGGGAACTCGGTGAGTAAATTCGCTGGTGACATGAAGTATAATCTGAGAATCTCTCCAGATTTTCGACGACGTTGTGTCAAGAAGCTCGAGGACCTCGCTGACACAGTCATGGACTCCAAGGACCATGACGCGGCCATCGGATATTATTCGATTGCACTCTCGCTCGACCCGACGACCATCAATGATATCATTGTCAAATGCTGCATGGCGCGAGCAGGTTTATTAGAGGAGGAACTTGTCAGCGCTAGCAAGGTATAGGCTGACTCGCATATCATGCACAGTTGATGATCATGACGATACTTTCAGGTCATTGAACATGACTCGTCGAACTACAAAGGTTACAAGCGGAAATACTCCGTATTGCATAGCATGGGACGCTACAGGGAGGCGTTCAGTGCATTCGAGATAATGTTGACGACCATGAAGAATTCGGTGGACCCAAAAGTTTGCGGTAAGCCCGGTGGATCTAACATGCGTGAAAATAAACATTTATGTCGTTTTGATATCAGAGCTTCGAAGTCGATATCTCGACACGACTTCAATCATCCGAGAGGCCGTCGATGATACCATCAGTGACATACCCCGCGTGCTCATCGATACCGTCACTGGTCGTCTATATGATAAGACACAGCAAGCCGCTGTGTTTGAAGAACTCCTGATCTTCGACGAACTTCGGTCGGCAATGACTACCCATGATCGACTGGACCATGCACGCATCAAGCAAGAGGTGGAGAAATTCTATCAATATGTGATGTTCTCGCACAGGTGGCAACCTCCCGAGCCGACATTCCAGATGGTCGAGGACATCTCGATCTATGGACTATCCGAGTCCCCCACAATCGAGAAACTCATCAATTTCTGCAATATTGTCCAATCTCGCCGTTTCCGTTGGGCATGGAGCGATACGTGCTGCGTCAATCAGGCAGACAAAGGGGTTCAGCAAGAATCTGTCGTCGCCATGTTTCGGTGGTACAGTCGCGCAGCACTGACGATCGTTCATCTCCTCGGTGTACTCTCCGAGTCGCAACAAGAAGGCGATCTTTGGAAAAGCATTTGGAACACTCGCGGGTGGACATACCAAGAGTATGTTGCTTCAAGGGTGATTCAGTTCTACACAGAGGATTGGGAGCCATACCTCGGTCTGGACATCTTTAACCACAAGGAATCCCCCATTATTCTCTCCGAGATGGAGCAGGCAACGAAGTTTGCCACGGAGAAACTCGCCACGCTTCAGCCGGGATTGGATAGGGTGCGCGAAAAGCTGTACCTCGCTTCAAGGCGCCAAACGACACGGGATGAGGATATCGCGTACTCACTTTTTGGAATCTTTGACGTCTCACTCCCGGTCATATACGGCGAGGGCAAGCGAGCAGTCCGTCGCCTCCTCGAGCACATCCTGACGCAGTCGGATGATGTCACGATCCTCTCTTGGACTGGGAATTCAGGCAGCACCACCAAAAGCTACCTCCCCTCCGATCTCACTGTATACGACCAAATTCTGCCTCCGCATGTTCCCCGAGCCATAGAGGCCGCCGAGATGAGTCGGATGGTTACGGACTTGCAATCATCCTTTCCCGATCCCTCTCCAATCGTCACGCTTTATAAACGACTCCTTGATCTTCCATCGTTGTCCTTCGTTCCTGGTCGACTTCGACTCCCTGGACTCGTCTTTCGCCTGACTGATTTCGCCCGTCTCGCGGCACCCGAATCCGACTCGAGCCTTCACATTTATCGCGCCACGGCGTCGATTCTCGGCGAGGTACGGATCGAGACCAAAGACAGCTCTCTCGGGATCCAGCGTCTCGTTCTCGTTCACCCGTGGATCAGTCCTCTGCTCGATGAGGACTTTTCTGGAGACGACCCTCTGTTTGATCTAGAAGCACGGGCGCTGCGGATCCTTGTTTGGCTTCGTCAACCTTTTGGCGCACTGTTGCTAGCCTCGCAGAAGCGCGGGCAGTACAAACGCGTGGCGACGGACAGTTTCATCCAGGTTCAGATTCAGGCAGAGACGTCGTTGAGTGAGTTGATGGCGAGCATTGATACGGTCGACGTGCAGTAGTCGTGCATTGTTGGCTTTGGATTTGGGATGACGCAATTCGTTACATTGACATCTCCTGCCATGTTGTTGTCTCCTCGACCTGTTCGTTTTGTTCTCTCATCTCGCTGACATCCAAGATGCTATGTGACGAAATTGTTTCGCTCTGGGCTGTCACTGGACCTTGGCTTGTACTGGCATGTAATTCCTACATCTCCGAACTACACCTATCGGCATCTAGTCGAATGACTATTTTTTTCCTGTTAGAGAGATAGTCCCGGATCCCCTCCGCGTAGGTAGATCCTTGAGTAAGTAGGAAGACAGCATTCCTACTCTGCTAAGGTGTGTTCGAAGGTCTCAACGAGTCATGATCCTAAGTACCATCGATTCTGTACTCCACCTAACACTCTAGCACAACTGTGTATGACATGATTGTTACCCGTTCATCAGCAGAGCCAACAAACTCAAAACAGGAAAAAAAATACCGTGACGCAACCAAAATACGGAAGGCCAAGAGAAGAAATGCGTGATCAAAGCTCTTTCAAGAAAGCCGCTAACCCTTCATGGCCCTCTCTTTTCTTCTTACTTGTGTTCACCTCCTCTCTCTCACGATCGCGAGCAAGTATATTTCTCAACGTGGAAGATTTTTTATGATAGGGTTTGGGTTGAGGCTCCCGACCTGGTGGCGGCAGGACAGAAGGGTTTGCGGTCGCTGGGACAGGGCTGGAGACGGGGCGAGGAACGTCAGTGGGTGGAGGTTCCCAGTGACCTCCACCCATGGGACGTAGGTTTGATGGTACATTTTTGGTTTTCAACGAGTCGCTTGGCAATTGGACTGGAACGGAGGAGCGATCAAGGGAGGAGCTGGCGCCTGCGTCGACTGAAAAACCGCATACATGACATCTCTGGAGGGCTTTCGCATGGGATGGTCCGGGGCGTCTCCGCCTTTTTTTCATAGGGGGATCAACGAGGTGTGTTGGATGATTACCATAGAAGCGATACGTCCCACATTTTGGACAATGGGAGGGGTGCAGGATGGTGGAGGCTTCTGGATGAAGAGCTGCGGCGCGTGAGGCGTGAAGTGAAGATAGAGCAGGGGAGACTGAGTGCAACAGGAAAGGTAGGTTTAGTCGATATCGAGTTGTCGCCGTGGAACATTCGGTGCTAGAACCCATACTACTACTAGTATCTCTTCTTTCAACGTGATAGAAGTTCGGGCACATCCATCATTGTCTTCCAATTTAGGAAGGTGTTGTCGTTCGTGGTATTGTCTGTGCGTTGTCTGCGCGTGTCATTTCTTGTTTGGGTCCAAGCGATGTTACCGCATTTCTCCTTTGTCTTGTACGTTATTAATTCTCCTGGATTTTGATTGCTCCTCATGTTTTCCGCCCCTTTGCCACCATGATCCTTTCAGAGCGTGTTCACCATTCCCTGTCATCCCGTAATCATGTTTCTTGCGATACTGTCAACTCGGAGCTGGCTCCTTCAAGTCGCATTTCGTCACGACCTCTTACTCCTACAATAAGCACATCGCCGCGTTATCACCACAAACACGCGACAAATCCGATGTCATGGTTGAATCGCAACTCTGCTTCCAACTCCCGTCGTTCGATCCCTCATGCAGCATCCAAACCAATACGGATATCTGAACCCAAACTCGGTAGCTCTTTGGAACAGTTCAATTCCCAGCGCTGCGGACCACTTGGTTCTGGTGCAACGATTGTGCGTACGCCTCAAGAGGCCTTGTCTCATCCACGTCATGGCACATCTGCACCGATGACTGAGGAGGAAGGAGTAAAGGGAGATGTCGTCTTCCAGGCTCATGCAGAGAAAACGGAGATAGAACTTCCCTCTCAACTCCCGCCATCCAATTCTCCACTCCCGCCGCTGCCGAATATCCCTGATGGAGAAGAAGAAGGACTGTCTGATGCTTTGGCTTGCATCCAATTGTCAGAAAACTATCAGCATGACTCTGCGTCTTTCGCAGCTCACACCCCTTCTTCAAAGCCCACTTTGGTGTCACGGTCTCACGCTCATTCTCCGAGCCGCTCGGTGCCGGTCGCTCTGATAGACACAGACACTACCCCGCCGCAACCTCCTTTTGAATCCATCCTCCTCTCTTCCATTCCAGATGGCGCGTTCAATCCATCTAAGCTCATAGTCACTTTAGAAACGTGCACGGTTACCTACCGAGCTTGTGTAAGTTCCCTGGTGTCACGACCTTCTCATCTCTCTCGCTACATTACCTCCTTGCTATCGCCCGTCTCCGAGACAGCATCGGTATATTCAAATGCCAGCGATGCATCATTGGTTCAGCCAAGCAGCGGATTTAGTTCCACCTTTCGTGACCACCTTGCTTCCTCTGGCTGCCAATCCAGGTCGCTGACAAGCATACATATTTTCCTCGATCGGCCGAGTACTCCGTGAGCATCCAAACCGACCTGCCAGTTTCCTAGCCGCATCTGATTTTTTTCTTCTTCTGCGTGGACAGCTACACGCACGTCCTAGCCTATCTCAGATCCCTTCCAAGCACTCCAGAACAACCAGAAGCGCTGCCGCGGGCGATGCAGCTCGAACCCGGATCCACGTGCCGTTCACGCCTCGAGTCGTTGCTTGAACTTCGCGATGAAGCCAGCTATCTAGGTCTCACCGAGCTCGAACGGCTTTGCCGCGACGAAATATACCGTTTCCGTCGCAGCACCATCCCTGTTGCAGTTTCTGCCCCCGGCAGCGGTGTGACAATTGGTGGTGGGCCTGGTGGTGGTAAGGCTGTGTCGATACACTCGTTCCGCACGGTCGTTGAGGAACGAGGCCCTGGGGCTAGGCCAACCAAGGACGACGGGGTCGCTCGTATCGCCGAATCTGTTGCTCGCAAGTCTGGCTCAAGTCTTGCGTCGGACAACAAGGAACGGGGCAGAGAATGGAAAGGAACCAAGTACGAGGTGGGATCGCCCCCTCCAGGTTGGATTTAGTTTGGATCCAAGCAGTGCCACTGGCACGTCTTTCGCAGTCAACTAGTAGTGTAGTCCTGTAGTAGTTTATGCGTTCCTGGTAATCTGATGTTCCATATTTCTCTCGATCTAGTAAGCTGTAACAAGGTTTCTGATGAAAAGTTTGGCCATCCTGTGGGTGTGGTAAGATTGGGTTAAAACATTTTCCCTGACATAAGTTTGTGTAGGTGTCCCAACGAAGCAAGCCGACGACGATGTTATGTATCATCTTCACGAATGTTTTCTTTTGTGGTGCTCGCTTGTTTGCCACCCTCTTCCCTTGGAAGCGTTCCGAGTCGCCAAAACTGTTTGGTTCTTCTCATCGTCCCTTGAGACGTTACGTCTTGAACGCGTCGCGTAGAAAATCTCACAGCTTCGCCGCGGCGTCACAGGCAATTCAGGGAGTATTTATAGTTCTACGAAAACATCAGACGCGCGGAAAACTCCAGAGAAAAAAGAGAGACATACGAATCCCGGGGTTGTTCATATGAGACTAACCCGCGTCCGAATCAAGCCACCCCGCCAGTTCCGCATGCCCGCAATCCGATGATGCGCCCAATCGCCCTGCATCCTTGCAAACGCGTCCTGAACGTGTTCAGGCTGCAACGCCGTCCGCGCTTCAGGCGGCGAAAGGAACAACGAACTCATAGGCAACGGCGCGTCGTCGTCGTCATCGTCATCGTCATTCCCGCCGTCTCTCCGCGCGCATTTCCTGCCGTCCATACCCATACCCATTCCGTTTGCTTTCCGCTTACCGAGGAGGGGAGAGGAAGAGGAGGGGGTGTAGTCGACCCGGAGATACGATTCCTCGAGCGACCTTTTGACGTCGAGACCTGCGAGGGTGAGCGAACGCACCATCTCGAACGCAAGGAAGCCGACGATGTCGACGGTATCATCGTTGGGTTTCAAATCCAGATGCGGAGGGAGGTTGAGGAAATCGCGAAACCGTTTGGCTGTGTAAGAGGTTCTGTCAGTCGGCCAAAAGGAATGTGGGGTCGAACGGACCTTTGCGATAAGTAAAGCTAGCTTGTCGACAGTCGGAATAGTGCTGGTATTCTTCGCGAGTCATTTGGCGGGTGGCGTCGTCGGCTTCTTTGAGACGCTGGATCGAGGCTTCGTGGGCCTCGATATCATCCTCGTCTTCCTCGTCATCGGACTGGTGGCCCGATTGACGGAGGATTTCGGAGTAGATGGTAGATATCTCCCAAGGGAGTTTGATGGTGATCTTCTGGGCCTTGGCGGCCAACTTGTCTGGAAGAGAGTCAACGAAAAAGAAAGAAGGCAATGGTGGGATACGGACCGTCGGCACCATCCTCGAGAGCTTCGACTTCGACGGCTCCACCGCCATCACCACCACTGTCCTTGGCGTGCTTACGAACGTCCTTCCAGGAGAGGTATGTGCGGAGACGGTTGACTTTACCTCTGTCGTGTCGGATGAGGAAGATGAGGTCCTCGGCGGTGAGGTAGCGGACGCCGCGACGGTTGGCGTGGGCGCGTGCCTGGAGGATCTGAGTGGGGGATTATGTGAGTGCACGGGATCGAAACGAAAGAAAGAGCTCACGAGTTCGATTAGCTGACTGCGTACGATGTCTTCGACGAGGTTGACGGTTTCGTGGTTTGGGTCCTGAATCTCGCCAAATACGAACATCTGGGAAGAGGTCGGTAGAGTGTTCCGCGGAAATAAACGCGACGGGTACCATCTGTGATATTTCCTGGCTGTACTTGTAGTCGCGTTGTCCATCTAGGCGTTTGACCGGTTGAGTTGCGATGACGGGTGGAACTGGTATCGGTAGAACTGGTGTGGATGGGACTGAGTTGGACGGTGCTAGTAGCTGGACGGGTTGGATCAGGACGGGTTGTTCAGGACGTGGTTTGTAGTATTCCATCGTCGCCATGAGAATGCAAGTCTAACTTATTTCCCACAAGATCTAATAATCCTTCTTATATCAAGTCATGATCATGACCGAGCTGGTCCGATACCATGGCTTCCCCCGCTCTTGACACTCCAATTCAGCTCCCATTGTCGGCAGAGACGCTCGCCGTCATCAACGACCACCTCCGCCCGCTCGACCCGCCAGACATCCTCCGATGGGCACTCACCCATGTCCCCCACCTCTTCCAGACTACCGCATTCGGTCTAACGGGCCTCGTCGCCATCGACATGCTCTCCAAGATCGCACCCTCGCCCGCGAACCAACCCCCGCTCATCTTCATCGATACCCTCTATCACTTTCCCGAGACGTACGCACTCGTTGCAGAGGTCGAGCAGCGGTACGGAATCAAGGTGAACGTATTCAAGCCCGAGGGATGCGACACCGTCGCAGAATTTGAGCGCAAGTGGGGAGAGCGCTCTTGGGAGCGTGACGAGGACACGTACGACTTTGCGGTCAAGGTCGGTCGATCGTGCAGGACGATGTGCCGATTCTGACCCTCATTGCAGGTCGAACCTGCGCAGCGCGCGTACAAGGCCTTGGACGTTCGCGCAGTCATTACTGGTCGCCGTGCGACCCAAGGTGCGGACCGCGCGTCTCTGCAGCCGCTGGAGGTCGATGCGACCGGCCTTGTCAAGCTCAACCCCCTGTTCGCCTGGAAGTTCAACCAAGTAGAGGAATACATCAAGACGAACAATGTTCCACGGAACAAGCTACTCGACCAGGGATACAAAAGTGTCGGAGACTGGCACAGCACGGTCAAGAGTGGAGATGGCGACACGGGAGAGCGGGCCGGTCGGTGGGCAGGCAAGGAGGAAAAGACGGAATGCGGACTACACAAGGACTACTTTGCGATGAAAGCCAAAGCCAAGGTACGTTGGATCGTCGTACTTGTGTTCCATAGAACTAATCCGGTCTACGCACACAGGCCGCGGCAGCTGCACAGGGAAAGGAGGCATAGATATCGTCGGCGGCGGATGCAGAGGGTTGGGTGGATGCCGTCCAAGATCATATTGCAACTGTGTTCATCATGCAAACCTACCATTTACCACGTCTGTTGTATAGCTTGGCATCCAGCAAAGAAGTTCTGTTGTACACCCAGAGTTTGGTCAATTGAACTCGATGTAAACGACTTTTCTGCCAAAAGGTTCGGCGTCCGATAATCACAAATAATACCGATGACACCATTACATTGAGAACGTAGGACAGAACAGATGCGTGTGGCAAACTCATTGTAAAAGGAACATAGCCCGAGGGAATCGAGCGACATGTGAACATATCATAGACATACCCGTACTGAACAAGCGCATGAACAATAGATTACGAACCAGAATTTGACAAGGAGAGGAAAGGAGAACGAAAGCATGGCGAAATATGAACACTAGTGTACAGCAAATAGGCTTCAAAAATGAAAGGAGTAGGAGAACGAATCCTTGGGTAACTTATTTCGTCTGTTCGATCTTGGGTTCAGCGTAGGGGTTGACACTGTACACTTTGATGACCGGGGGACTCTTGGTCAGGTCTGCCGTCACGATGACCTGGCAAACAAAGTCAACGACATCAATCGAGACGTGCTTATTACTTACCGGCACTGTCATCAATTCCCTGATATCCTGGATCTTGTGACCCGATGGGGTCGTCCTCAAACCCTCAAACACAGGTTCGACCTTCGCAGCCGAAGTAAGGCGTTGCTTCGACGTCTCCGTCTCTCTTACAATCTCATGGTCTCGTCCAAGCACAATCTCATCTTCTTCAACATCGTCCTCGTCGAAAAGAGCCTTCTCGTCATGCAAGGAGCGTGATGCTACCTCCATCTTGGCAGCGTGTGCCTCGGCATTCTGCTTGACCTTCTTCAAGTGTTCATCATCGCTATTTTCGGCAAGCCAAGTGATGACATCCTTGCCAGACCAATAAATCTGAAGGGTATGAGTGTGCTCATCATATACATGGTTCTGAGTGAATGGTTAGCAGGCAGACAAGTCGATGAACTGTCCAACTCACATCAATTGGCATCTGGTCTACGTGGACCCTCTTTTCGATGCAGAAATCAGGAACCAGTACGTCGAAGGCAGCATCGAGCACATTGACAACCCGAGCCTGTCGGATAACCGGCCCGTAACGCTGGGTCAAGTCCGAGATAAAGACGCAGAGGAAAAGATGGGTAGACTGCTCTTGCGCCAGTTTCGCAGAGTCTCGTTTACTGAAAAAAAATCAGCAAAATCGACCACAGTTGATCTGAGTACGTACATGTTACATTGCTGAGCAATTTTCGCGACGGCATCCCTGTCCATGGTAAACTTCGGGTCGTCTGTGAATACGGAGTCAGTTGCCATAGCAAAAATAATGATCCTTTTTCCCACTCACTTCCGCCCTGGAGAACAGATTCAAGTTGACGGTGTACCAAAATGTCGGCGTAACGGCGAATAGGTGAAGTGTAGTGTGTATAGAGAGCGACGTTCAGGGCATAATGTCCATACTTGGCGATATCCAACATTCCGCCACAGAAATACTTGGCACGTTGGGTGGCTTTGAAAAAGAGCAGTTCCAGTACCGTCCGAGCAGCAGGGTTGGTGATTGCACCAAAGGATTTCATGATGATCTCCGGGGTTGAAGTGTCTACCTCCACACCTAAACGCTTGGCACGTTCGGAAAAGACATTCTATGAAGCATTGTCAAGACAAAAAAGCATCGCAAAGGAAAGTACAATACCAGACGCCTTTCAATAGGAGAGTCGTGTCTACGGAGGAGGGCTTGTTCTGGGAGGTGAACGGCGATGCGCTGGGCGATGGCAATGTTGGTCAAGAGCATGAACTGGAAAGATCACTTGAGCCTTGGTCAAAATACACGTCAGAGTGTGCATACCTCTTCGACCATGTCGTTGGCAGCATTACAATCGGCTTGTCCACAATCCATGGGAAGGCCATTCTCGTCCAACGTAAACGACAGGCGCGAGGAGGAGAGCGTCAAAGCACCGTCTTGATGACGTTTGACACGAAGTTGGGTCGCAATACTGTGCAGTACTCTCACATCCTGTTCGATCGCAGATACACTGTATTCCGGTGACACAGAGAGCTCGCTCAATGGCTGTCCATCGATTGCCTTCTGTGCATCAGTGTAAGACAGTTTTGCTGCGGATCTAGTGAAGGGCGTTAGTATATTAGCATAAGAAACTTGTAACCACTCACTTAATGATCGTCTTTCCGAACCACTTATTGACCACCTTCCCGTCCGTTGTTATTGTAAAGATAGCAGAAAAGGCGAGGCGTTCAACGCCGGGAGCAAGGCTGCACACTTCCTCACTCAGAGTAGGGGGCAACATCGGCACTGCTCTTTGAACGAGGTATACACTTGTAGCTCGCTTGCGAGCATCGCGATCAAGCGCAGTGTTCGGCTTGACGAAATAGGATACGTCTGCAATGTGGATGCCGACGTCGAAAGTACCATCGTCGTTCTCCTTGATGGACAAAGCATCATCCAAGTCTTTAGCCGAACTCGGATCGATGGTGAAAACCAGTTCCTGGCGCAAGTCCCTGCGGATCTCGTACTCTCTCTCAGGAACACTGGTGCACGGTGTCAACAGTAGTTATGTAGCTGATAAAGAAGAACGTACGTCCAAGGGGTGGGAGGTAGGCACTTGAGAACGCTCTCGGAGAATTCTTCAGTAGGGAAGTTGCAATCCTTTAATAAAGCGCTAGTCTCCACCTCGATATCCCCAATAGGACCGAGCTCCTCAGCCAGAGTACCGAAAGGATGAAGAGAAGAGATCGGCTACACCTTATAGTGTTAGCAAAAGCAAAATTTGAGTTGAGGTCTCGAGGACGCACGTGACGCTTGATGCAAGCAACGAATAGCTTATTGGCATATATCTCGGGATTCTGAACGAAATCGGCTGGTGCTTGTTCAGTGGGAATGGCGATGAGAGGTACGCGCTTGTCAGTCGGTTTGAACCATACGATCTTGGGACGTTCAATCGGTGCACGTCGCGGTTCATCCCCACGATCACCCTCTCGCTCCCGGCGTTCAGCCTCCTGTTTCTCTTTTGTAGCCGCGGAGGATGGACGTAGAAGCCCCAGTGTCCCAGAAAAGAGCTGTCCGGGCATGCGTTCGACAACTGCCACAACGTGTCCAGCAAACTGCGGCTTGACTTCGTCTGTGACCCTGAGGACAATGTCAGCGTGATTACAAACAACATCAAATTTATCGCACTCTTCATCTTCGAAGAGCATCAGTCCCTGGCCTTCGACTTCAACGTCATCCTTCTTCTTGTCGTCCTTGCGACCCGCACTGGTCTTCAAGTCGTAGGCGGAGTTCTCTTCCTTCTTGCGCTTCTTCTCTTCCTTCTCCTTCTTGGTTCCCCACACTTCATCCACATCAAGGAGCTCGACTGCGACGATGTCTCCCTCCAAGGCACGATTACGGTCTTTAGAACCACATATGTAGATATCGGCATCCAGAACCTCAGTGGCAACATACGCATCCGACCTGTTGCGCTTGTTGACGCGAAGGATACCCACAACTAGCTTTCCTGCAGCCAAGAGAGGCGGAAGAGAAGCTTGAGGAAGATATGGAGCGAAAAGAGATTTGCGTTGCGGCTGATTGGACTGTTGTTGCAGTTGGGACTGAAACTGTTGCTGCTGCTGCTGCAAAAGGCTCACTCCACCCATGCCCAAGCCCATCATGTTAGCAGCCATCATGTTGGGCAACATGTTCGGGAAAGAGAATGAAGGCATCTTGTGATGGTGACCACCGGCGGCAGCACGAAACTGTTGCAGACTTTGCAGCTGAGCCTGCGCTTGCGCGAGATCAGCAGCAAATGCGTTGTTGCCTTGGATCACGCCACCATCTGTATCACTTAGGTTAGACGGGTCTGACTTGGCAAAAGTTGGTACATACTAATTCTCCAACTAGAATCGGCTCGGGATGTCGTGCGCGAGTGACCCCCGAAGGGTGAAGTGAATCCGTCCTCTAGACCGTCCTGACTGAATGGAAAGCTCACGGAACCAACGTTATTCTGAGGAGTGGTAGGTTTGTTGACAACGTTGACGCTATGTCTTCTTCCGTGGCCACGGGGTAAGCCAGGTGGCTGTGAGTCAGGACTAATGCCGAGGTTGGCCATAGAATTAAACTGGCCCATCGGAGGGAAACTAGCGATATTGGTGCCTCCTCCGAGACCTACGGGCAGGGTACTCTGAACGCGTCTATGCCTATTGGGTGCAAGACCAGGAGTTTGGAGAGAAAGAACCTGGTTGGAGGCTAGTTGTTGTTGGTAAAGCGCTTGTTGCTGCTGTTGAAGAGCCTCTATCTGGTTTTGAATAGCGATCTAGAAGAGGATGTTCAATACGACAAGGATAGTAAAAACACACTAAGCGTACCTGCTCGGCCATGATGCCAGTGATGTCGTCTGCCCTCCTGTGGTTCTGATCGTGGACAACACCTTCAGAAGGTACACCGTGTTGCTGCGGGAACTGGAAGCCAACATCTTCGTTCAGCGGTTCCATGGGCACGTTGGAACTCGTTCGTCGACGAGCACCAAACATGAAATTTGGGGCGAGCTGGGGACGTCCGGTGGGACCAATAACATCCTGATCCTGCTGGGCGGCCAAGGCGGCAAAACGGGGAGCCATGAAACTTTGCGACTGCGACCGAGCCTGATGGCCAAGGTTAGGGAAGAAGTTCTCAGATATCTCCCCGTCTTCAAAGGATGCACCCATTCCATCCTCCACATCTTCGATCATCGCACCGAGGTGAGGGGAGAAAGAATTGTAATTTCCAGAGAGAGCTGATGCACCAAGGGACGCAGCCTTGCGGTGCCGAGCAGCATCTTGCAGGGCAGAAGCGGGAAAAGCCGAGGCACCGGGAAGAAAAACGGGAGCGCCCGCAGGAAGGTTAGAAACCGGTGCTTGTGGAGCGTGCATAGAAGCAGCAAGTGAGTTGTTGGTGGGGGATACTTGGTTGGGAGTGGTCTTGAGATCAGCGATGACGCGCTGGAGTGAAGACAGCGCATCGCTGGACTCCGAGGCAGAGGCAGGGGCGGGAGCGGGAGAGGAAGATTGACCCATCGAAGTCCGATCCTTGGCAGCACTGCTCCGGCTGGCCTGCGAAGACGAGGGTATACGGTTGCGATTATTTCCATTTCGTTGACCGCCACCGGTTTGACCCTTGTTACGAGGCACATCAGACTTCTTGGCGTCTGTGGGTTTCTTGCTAGAGTCTGAGCCAGATTCTGCACCACCTGCTACAGTGGTGGCCCTCTTGTTCCCGGACCTGGAAGAGGGCCTTGGGGCGCCTGGGATATTCCCCGCAGCAGAAGAGGGTCTAGCGTTTGAAGGCGTCCTCTTGGAACCGCGGGGAACGTTGGGAGTCGACTTTTTGGAGTCGTCCTTGGTTTGGTTTAGTGTGGATTCGTCTGTCATTTCGTTCGTAGCGTTACAGGGAACTGGCGTTACAGGTTATATCTGGGTGAGAAGGGCTACGTGGTCAACGCAGAAGGAACGAAATGGACGACGATACCAACGTAGTGTAGTAAGGACGTGGTTGTATGCTGGAAGGCTTGCCCTGTAGGGCCTGTGAGGGGATTATGGAGGTGAATGCCGCGTGCAGGCGTGGATTGGATTTGTTCGTTCGCAAAGAGCGTTCACTGAGAGTCACTCTCGTTTTCCCGCTCAGTATTTTCCCACGCTCAAGCCGAGTGGATGAATAATAATTATGACACATCTACACATCCTTCAAGCACTGCTAAGCTTGTCTATGATCGCGGCGGTGTACTCCTTCGTGTTTGACCTGCCACCAAGGTCCCCTGTGATCGTCTTTCCCTCAGCGATCGTCTGCATCGAGGTCAATATCACAGGGGTTGCACGGTATACGGATCGTCACTTACATCGAGAGTCGCCTTCTCGATCTTCGCTGCATACTCGTTCAGGTTCATGTGTCTGCAACGAGGCACGTCGGATCAACCAGGGCTAGCCCGCCCCTTCGGAACTTTAACGTACCTCAACATCATCAAAGAAGACAACAAAAGGGCCGTTGGATTAGCTAATCCCTTTCCTATGAATTAATGTGTCAGTCGACGGCCATCCGAAGATTGCGAAGCTGACACATGCCTGCGATGTCGGGGGCGGAGCCATGTACAGCCTCGAAGATAGATGCATCCTTCGGAAGGTTAGGTCGCGTTCAGGCATAAACAACCAGGCATACCCGTCCAATATTGCCAGAAGGTGTGAGACCGAGACCTCCAATCAGGCCGGCACACATGTCTGACAAAATATCACCGTAAAGGTTAGGCATGACCATGACCCGATTCGAATATGGCTCGGGGTTCTTCACAATCTGTCCCAGCGTTTACCCGACTGTCATACTTATCTCTCATGCGACGAAGCGTACCTGCAAACAGACGCGATCCAACAAATCTTCGTCGTATGTAACCTCCGGATAATCTTTTGATACCTGTCGGCAAGCCGACAAGAACATACCATCCGACATTTTCCTGTTCAAATCAATACGCGAATCAACACGTTGCCGTCTCAACTTACATGATGTTAGCCTTGTGGACCGCGGTCACCCTTTTTCTTCCACTGACTTGCGCGTAGTGGAACGCATATCGGGCCACGCGCTCTGACGCGTCATAGGTAATAAGTTTGATGGACTGGACAACTCCATCGACAATCTGGATTCTCCACGTAAACGGGGTGGACTCTTGAATACCAAATGTCGTACCTCGTGTTCGATACCCGAATATTCACCCTCGGTGTTCTCACGGATAAGAACAGTGTTGACATCGTCGTAGGGCGTTTTGAAGCCCTTGATCGAGACACACGGACGAACATTGGCAAAAAGATTGAACGTTCTGCGGAGCGTCAAGTTGAGGGAGACGTGACCCTTTCCAACTTGGTGGAGAATGAACTCATGCACGCAAAGTATCGCCACAGCTTAGCTTACTGGGTGTTGCCAATGGGCCTAGATCATTCTCAGTACATGCGGAATCCTGGTGCTTCTAATGGACACACCTTTTAGAGCAACAGTGTTCTTCTTGACCGAATTGATTGCCGCGTCCGGAATGACAGTTTTACCGCCCTTCAACACAGGTGTGACACTGACTTCCTCCCATTCGATAGGAACCTGTTCCAATATGAGCGCACTAAGCACGCACGTGTTATAGACCCACTTTAGCAGCAGAGTAAATAGCTTTGACCGATTCACTAATTTCCGGACCGATACCTAGATCCGATGTCAGTGCATGACTATTACAGTTGTGTTCGTAATATCCTGACCGTCACCCGGGATGAGGGTCACCGTGTATTTGCCCTAGAAGAGGGTAAGAGACGTGGACAGAACCATGGTATGCTACTCACACGAGCACCCTTGTGTCCAGCAAACGCACTGGTGGGAGTTGTAGACGCGTATCGCCTATAGGACTGGGAACAAACGTAAGACGACATTTGCCGCGCCGAGAGGAAATGAAGTGCTACCTGAGGACCCCTCCGCGCAAAACCAGCGAGGGACTTGTTGGCGAACATGGTCAACGCAGAGAAAAAAGAAAGAGCAAAAAAACTGTTGTGAACAAAAAGTCTATGTCTATGCTTGGACACGCCGGATACACACGGAAGCTGTCCAACGTGGAAGACCAGTCCGAGTTTCCGTCGCTATATTAGGAAGTCGCTCGCGATGGGCCGGGTGATCCGTAATTTACAGTGGTGACAAGTATAATGCGTATGGTATAGATTAACCACTCAATAGCCCATCCAGCTGTTGTCGGTACTGTTCCATAGTCCTCTCCATCTCCTCGTCCTCCAACTGGTCCTGCGTAGACTGGAGTTTCCCAAGTCAGCGGTCAATCGTATAAGAAAGTATCAATCAGACTCACTGGTAGTTCCGCTCCCACAGTGCCAGCTTGCCCGAGCTTGCCGTTGGTAAGCTCGAATAATACCTTATCTACCTCGGCATCCGCCTCCTCCTCTATCTCTTCTTCTTCGTTCATCTCTAGCGTATCTTCGAGCATCTCCTCCATTATACCAGCCTGAGTAACCAACTTAACTGCTGTAGTCATGACACAGAGGACACCATACCTTCGTCATCTCCATGCTCATATCTCGCATGACATGACTAATTTGCGGAAGTCTGACGAGCGAGTTAGAGAGCTTCATGATCTCTGTAGACTTTTGGAGCGATCCTGTGACTTTCATCATTGCTAAGGAGAGTTCAGCTTCGAGTCCAAAACCTAGCCACATGCCCGCTCACCGAGCTGTTGCGTCAGCTGTATCCCGATAGAACCCAAGCGCGCCTTGCTGACCGTTAATCGATCCTTCTGCTTCTGGGTTCGTACGATTTCCCTGGCAAGTATCCGCGCAGACTTGACGTCTCCCTTGGTCGCGAGCTGTTTGACCGTCGTTCGCGCCTTGGAGGCCGCTACGTCTAGCTGTGGTGTGAATCTCAAGTGAGCTGCGTGCGTGTAGGAATCGGCGACACTGACCTGTCTCGTCTCTCTATCCAGCTGTCGGCTCTCCGCACGTAGTTTACCCTGCCATGCTCGTACCTTTTCTTCTGGGGTTGGCCCGTACAGAAACCGGTTGATCGACTGCATGAGCAATGGGAGTGCGACGGTACTCTCCGAGTAGCAATCCTAAAATAGATATATTCCACATTCGTACTTCAAGTTGGACCACAACCGCGACAGTCTAGCTAAGTGGGCTCGATACCTCCTGATCAACAGCCTCGGCCCTCGGGCAACTTTCTGGAGGATAGGCTCATCGATGTAGAAAGAAAGAAAAGCAGTCAAGCAATCGAGCTATGCTATCAAACCGAACTCTCTTTTCATTCGCCATGATCTCACCCAGTGCCCAACGTTCGAACCAGTGTGACTGATGTACTGATCCTTCGGTCCTCTCAGACGCTTATGCGCGGGACACATTTTATTGAAATACATAAAAAAATTCAAGCACGCATCCAGGAAGAAAACTGTTGCAACATACAATAGCTGATCAAAGCACAATTCATACAATCAATATCTCCATAGATCCAGTGTTATGAAAGCCGGAATGTGTCGTTAAATATAAACTGACCCGAATAATCCATCAGAGGCTGAGGCAAGAATCTGTAAGAAAATCGTGTTCAGTTCCAAACGTCCAGAAGCATGTAACCACACTTTAAAAAAGTCTAAATAGGAGGTCCCATCTTGATCTGGCTAACAAGATTCTCCCAATAACTCCAATCTCCATCAGAATTCGGGATCGGGCTCGATTCGATGGGTGGTGGCACATTAGCGTTAGTGCCAACCCAACCAGTGAAGTCTGCACTTCCAGGTCCCCCCCAGGAGAGCGCAGGCATACCTGTCGGCCCATCCATTGTGCCATCATTGAACGTACTGCACCAGTGATCCAGTAATGACTGAGCCGCGGATTCCTCTTCTCCACTTGGACTGTTTGTCCCCGCCGGCGAGCCAAGTGTTCCCTCAGTTGGTGTACACTGCTGCAGACGTTGTACAGCAGGAGAATGCATGAAGGGGGAAGCCGGATATAAGCTTGGAGATGTGGAACCAGAGGTAGTCGCGAGAACGGAAGAAAATGGGGATTGTATATGATGTGGGACCGTGGACGCCTTTGCAGTATGGTCCGTATTGGCCGTGTTTTCTGCGCTCTGGAGTGCACGATTCTTCAGAAATTCAATGATCCTGAGCTCCCGACGAGTAGTCTCATCCAGGTCGCGGACACCCTCGTGATCCTTTAGAAAATCATCCAAGATAGTGTGCATCATATCTGCGTCCTTCCCATGTGGATGCAGGACGAGATAGATTCCACTAATCATCGCTGTCTGAAATTCTCTGTATGCGTTATGAAGAGATTCACGTGTCTCTTTCGGCATTTTCTCGCGAAAAGCTCTGCGAACTTCAAAGTCCTTGATGGCAGACTCGAAGCATGCAACCCGTGACCGCAAGTAGCGATCGCTGCTCAGTCTACGGAGCAAGTAAGGCCGATGGAGGCTAATCCGTACGAAAAGAACCTCCGTGACAAGCAGGAATCGGTGGACGGGTAAGAATTGCATTTTTTCGTCAAGGGAAGTGTCCGGCTCCAATGAAAAATGGGGTGGCAGAGCGTAAACATATTTCAAGAGGTCATCGTCAAGTGAGAGGACGTCAGAGTAGTGGCTAGGGGTGTTGACTTTCTGGAAATGATGGACCATTCGACCGATGACCGAGGCTAGCTGGTGGCGAAGGATGACAAAAGTCATGATTGTCGGGCTTGACAGAGGAGGTGGATTGCGAGTGGCAGCGGGAGAGAAATCGTCGTCGACGTTAAGCGGGGGTAGAGTGCATGTGTAATCGTCTTGAATTGCATTGGGTCGACCGAGCACAAGGGCATAGGAACGATCCGCGTGATAAAGATACGACCTATATAATCATTAACATCATACAACGAAACATGTTCAAAACATTTTACCAGATACGTCTGCGGTTTTCAACCTGGGCCGGATCCAATCCCTGAACAACGTCAGAAAGTACGATTGAATCATGCGAAATTGACCAACCCTGGGTGCGGCGTCTCGGTGTAAGCCCAGGGCCTGCGCAGTCCGCACAGCTGCACCAAGCTGGCTCCAACATTCTGTGATTCGACGATCAAATGTCAAGAATCGGGCGCTCTGCCAACATATCAGGACAGACCGTGCGAAGAGGAAGAGCGAATAAGCTTACCAATAAACGGGTTAAAACAATATCCAGCGAATCAGGCTGAATTGCTGCCGCGATGAGAAGTGACCGTCGTGCTCCTCGGAGTGTCAAAACGAACGAAAAAAAAAAGAACGAAAGCAGAACGTACAGGACCAGTAATACCTAAGTGAGGTCACCCTCCTCGTACGCAAATCGCCAGCGAGATGTTCCGGGGCAAGTCGCACGGAAATCGCCAGCACAACAAATAAAAGGGGCAAAAAGCGCGCATCATTGGTATTGGCACCGACTCCGTTTGTACAGAGAGAAGAATACGCCACACGGAAGTCTTTCTCGCTCACAGGGTACCGTGTCCAATTTCTGCAAAGAAGGTTGTTTGATCCAGAAACAACGAACACGTGAAATTACACTCACATGGATGTAAAATAATGATCAATCAGTGCATCCGAAAATCGTTGGGGAGGAAGTTCCTGCAGTAGTTCCGATATTTTATGTGGAGACACTCCACACTCTTGCACCAGGCTCTTCAGGTTATCGACAGCAGACGGCTCAGAATCTAGTCGTACGGATTCTATGAGAGCAGGGCTCGCGAGTACTGTGTTGTGGTCGACACCATAATTGCCATTTTGCGCTGTAGATGCACTGTTGAGGCCAGCATTACGATGGTGATGGTCCCACTGCTCTTGGTGAGAGTTGGCAACTACGACATTTGCCAACTAACGAGATGCAGGTCAGATTTAAGATCAAAAAAATCATCAAAACATTCACTTGCTCCAATACGGAAGCTGGAGCAACACTACCAGATGCGCTGTTGCCGTACCACTTCCCGCTCTGGAAAGTACCTCCGCTGGGATCCTGTTCATCGGTGATCGAACGATTATCCTCGTCAGGGCCATCAGAACCAGGGTTGTTGTTTCTATCAGAAAGTGGAGCGGGAGATGCAGAGCCATGAAAATATTGGGGGAGCGCATGCTCGATGATATGTTCCAGCCTTGCCAATCGGACGTTGAGATCTTGTTCCGTCTTTCCCGGCGTATATGCTTTACAAAGTTCGGGGACTTTTCGAGCAATGCACTAAAGCTTCTCATCAACGACATGCTAACATACGGGCGCAAAGGGAGTCATACGTGAGAGCAGGGGATCTGGCGATCGCACTGGGGAATTGAGATTAGCAAAGGCCTTCGTGGATAGAGATTATGACTACTTTTTGCTTGCGCCGGTGACATTCTCCACACGAAAAGCTGGGGAATCGGTGAGAAGCGGACGGTATGTGAGTGAACTATACCGATGACATACCTTACTCTAGTGCGAGGCTTCTTTGAATGAGGGTTTGAGTCATCGTCATCCTCAGTCTTGCGTCTTTTCAAGGCGTTGTGTTCGGATGCTAGCTGAGTACCTTTGGCCATTTATCCGTCCTCGTGGATCGGAGTCAAGATACATGAGATCCGGAACCTGTTGAGATTCCGCCCGATCACGTGATTCGTCACCCTCATCATCATCAATGGAGTTCGACGAGCCAGAGTGGAAAAAGACAACTTTATCTCTCGAGAGACCGTACAAGGACGACAGCGGTGTGCGCATCCCTGTCTTGCTTGACATCACCCCGGAAAGCGAGCAGATCCCCGAGCCGTATGCGTTCTGCCTCGTCGGCGCGCTCTGGCTGACCTTGGACTAGGATCGAAAATCCTACCACAGTCCTCGGCGAGAACCTGCGCAGAATATTCGTCGAACGAGGTGTCGACTTTTTCGAGCGTCAAGACCAACTGCCCGTAGATGACGCGCTCGTCGCACCACCTCGAGAGAGTTCGCCAGTCTCGGAGGATGACGAGTACACAGCAGAGAACACGAGACTAACCATGACACCCGAGCAACTCTTCAAAATGCGGATGGAGATTGCTCCGCAGCTCTTGTAAGTGCAGTTTACGAGCTGCCCCTTCTCCGATTGTTCACGCGAAGCCTCAGTATTGCTCTAGGAGAGATGACCCAAGCCAAGGATCTTCTGGGCCTTCTTTTATCGTCTACAGCACCAGATCAACCATCCCCAGTGCCTTCATTACCTTCGACTTCCCTGACTGCCAGCGTAGTTTCTAAGCCTCCAGCCATTGGTTCCGTCGATGTTTTCAATGCACAGCTCACCGTAGGTGGAAAAGACGAGGCCCTCAGAAAAGCAGCGGATGTTTTTAAGCAAGCTGCGTCCAGACTGGAGAAAGGCCGTCTACATGGCGAAAAGTATTGGGTGAATGCACTCAAGATCAGAAGGGCGAACTGGTCTCTTGTCCCAGCCCCATTGCCCATTTGGGCGCCATCAGGAAAAGGTGCTGACAGAACATCCAAGGACTTTCTTATATCTTTTGGTTTAGAGGAATGTAGGTGCACCCTTACGACCGCGTAATGCCCGCTCGTGTCTTACACGATTGTCGTAGCCCCAAAACCCTTCCGAAGAAAGGCTGTAGCTCATCTTTCCACGCTTGAGACGGAATCGAGCATACTTATATTCCCTCATCGTCAGTCAGCTCGCCTCCGAATTTCGTTGGCCATCTCAGACTCGACCGGTGCAACCCAAACGGCTCACAATTCCGTCACATTTCCCGGACACCTTTCTCTGGAGGCATCGCTTACGGACGCTCAGAGAGAAGTCGTGGATGAAGAGATATTTGCCATCTTAATTAGGGAAGCGAGTAGCTTGCCCACTTCATCTGCACGAGTGGCCGAGCGCATCATCATCATAGAGCTAGATCACGGCACTGAGTTACGGTTCGAGATGGTACGTCTTGTACAATCACGCATTGCTTTCCTTCACAAGGAAGTAGGTGGACATCGATCAAGACCTCCGTGAAGTATCATGTGGGCCGGAAACCCTCTCGGCGACATGTGATCTGATACACGCCATGTTGCAAGCTCTTCTGCTAGCTATGCATGCTGGCGACAAGTCTAAACGCGTATCAGCTCCAGGTTCTGAGCGGCCTCCCGCCCCGGCCCACGCTCAGCCGTCTTCCGATCTACTTCAGCCCGTTATGGATCTGCTGCAGTACCAACAGTTTTGCATCAAGATCAAGACAGAACTCGAGAAGATGGTGTCCGCGTTGACGCGTGCCGGGGTACCTTGCACCCTCAGATTTCGCCCTGTCGGAGAGACCGGTCAAACTCTGCAACGTCGACTGATGGGCGAAAATATCTCGAAGAGAGTCGGAGGTGAGGCCCTCTTGCGCATCGACGAGAGGTAGGTACAATGCATACACCGCTTTCTCCGTTTGGGACGGCGCGGCTGACCCCTGTAATCAGGCAGACGCTGCGCTTGACCTTTTTGTCTCCGTCCTCTCTAATCGCGCACCTTCCGCAAGCGACACTGCCTATCACGTCCGTGCCACAGCTCAGTCAACTCCTGTCGGACGAAGTAGAAAAGTGCTTGCTCGCCAAGCTTTGCGAGTCTGGCAGCCAGTATAGCGAACGCTTTGGGGGGACTTGGTTCGTCGACATGGTCAGCGGCAGAACGATCGGAAGATGGGAAGGGTGTATCATGTCAGTCTGGGTTATGAAAAATGCCACTTGCGATGTGCTGACTGTGACCCACAGAAATTTCAGCGTGTCGTTTGCTGATAACTTCGCCATTTGCTCCTCCGCATACCGTGTAAGCGGGAGTCAGACGCCCCACGTAGATACGTATTCCCCCCAGCAACCCACCTCGTTGATATCCTGGCAACTGGCAATATTGGAAAAAATTCTCACTGTGTCATAGTACGGCGTAGATTTTGACCACATATTTTGGTGCATAAAAACATACGCATGGCTGGATAATGGACGTTTTGAAGCATAGGTAAAGAAAGAAGAAAGAAGACAACGAGATGTGGTACGTGGTACGGGTCCTCTACTCGTCATCTTCATCATCTTCGTCATCCTCTTCCGCGGCTTCACCAGTCTCACCAGACACTTTGAAAGCCGCGATTTTAGCTTGGATAGCAGCTTTGCGTTGATCATAGGTGAGCCTTGGTTTCTTGTATTTAAGTGACTCTGCCTTCCAATCTTGCGTCTTATCGGTGGGTTGGAACGTGGGGTCTTCGCGAATAGCAGCATACGCATTGGTATAGATTTCCTCGATGTCCTCGGATCCGACACCATCTGCGAGGTACGAAGCAAACTGCTTCTTGAATCTGATGAGTAGGAAGTATAAGATCTGCCATTCTCAGAAAAAAAAGATAGGACTTGCCGTTCATCATCCTCCTCCTCCAGTGATTCCATGTATTCCGCGATGTGACCACCGAAGATGTACTTCTTTAATACCTCGGCATCGAGTTGCTTGCTCTCTGGGTCATACCCAGGGAAGCGCCTCTCGGAGTGGGGAATGAATATACCACCATCACTTGCACCCTTCATGGCTCCGAATACGCGGTGGCCTGTGGAGGTACGCTTCAAGCCGACGTCGAGGTAACATTTGAAAGGACGTGGTGCATTTTCGCCGTCCAGAGGTTCGATCAACTTTATTGTACCATCAGGTTCAGCGACACCCTCGTATTTGTCGGCAAGACCGAGTTTTGTCAAGGCACGGCGAGCGCAGAGCAAACCGGTTGCATAAGCTGCGAACTATCAGAAACACGAATGCCGCCCATTGTTTCGAAAAGCTCACCAGCCGCCCAGTTAGTCAGACCGTGATTGATGCCGTATCTCGGGAGCTCTTTTGACTGAGCGGCAGTCAAGACAAAGTCACCCTGCAGGCGGGCATAGACAATCTGGACGATGATGTTCTTGTTGGTGAAACGGACGACCAGACGGTATTTCGGTGCATTGCTGCGATAGCATGAGACGATGCAAAGGGGCGAAGAAATGGATCGGCGTACTATTTGTTCTTGGCTTGCGTGATGAGTCGTTTGCGGGCGTAGTCTAGAAAGCAGTCAGACGGGAAGGGGACGATCAATAGAACAACCGACAGTCTGTTTTTCCCTCTCTGCGGCGACGGTATTTGACTTGGAAACGCGAAAAGTAGGCGTCGGACTTGACCTTTTTGACAAACGGCATCTGTAAAGGAGGTCATCATCCTGTTGTACAGTGAGCCATCCATCCCGAAAGATGTGAATCGATGGCTAAGCGGGCACCGTACGCCTCTCTGTAGTCGAGAAGACTCGTCGGGTGGGTCAAAACACGGAAACTCACCTTGAAGTAACTTGAGGAGCGCCGACGACGTCGACGAGCAGACTTGGGCTTGTGTATATCGATTTTGTTTGATCATGTTGATTATACCAGTGATTATTACATAATTCACCCTTCTCTCTCCAACCCCCACCAACGATGGATTCGTCGCAGAACTTTTATTCGCAGTACAATCAGCAGCAGTCGGCTTACGACGTCAATCCTTATCATCAACCCTACAATGGTCCGATGTATCCAATCCCAGGGTCTTCCTCGTCGCACAGTGCGCCGGTCCCAGCGAACGCTTACGAATACGATGTCGGTATCCTTGCGCAACAGAGCGTCTACGTACCAGGTGCCATGATCGACAAACGTGGAGGAGCCGGTGGAAAGCTCGCCAAGGGAGGGAAGCGAACGACAGTCCTTCGAAAAGGCGCTGGCAAGGTGTGGGAGGACCAGACGCTCCTCGAGTGGAATCCAGGTGAGTTCTGCCTCGAACAATGTCGCCTCGCTGCTGACACCGTTTTAGCCTGGTTTCGCCTGTTCGTCGGAGACCTCAGCAATGACGTATCCGACGACGTACTCGCAAATGCCTTTAATAAATACCCGTCATTCCAGAAGGCCCGCGTCATTCGAGATAGGTTGAGCCAAAAGGTCGCACTCTTTCGCTCCCTGGTTTGTGACTGATTACTGATGCGATCATGTATTCAGGCAAAGTACGGATTCGTGGCATTTTCAGATCCGGAAGATTTCCTGAAAGCGTGGAAAGAGATGGATGGTGAGTTCGACCTTGTCTGTTTGATTGCGCCCGCTCAAGCAATACATAGGCAAGTATGTGGGTAATCGTCCAGTCAAGCTTAAGAAAGCAGACAGTACCGCCATCCGACCCGTAGAAATTGGGCACAGGAAAGCGAAACAATTGGAGAAGGACTTGAAGAAGAACCGACACAAGCCATACTGATACCAACCATTTCGACTTGGGCAAGTCATGAGTGGATTCATCACCAGTACGTTGGGTCGTTAGAATCTCGAACCACGCTCACACTGCACGTCACCGCAATGCCCGCCGCTTGGTACGGGAATGTGAACGAGGGTGGATGGCTTCCTTGACAGTTTTAAGTACGAGTTTCTGTACACTTATCCCAGCACTAGCGTAATACATGTTCTGGTCCGTACTACTCTAGCTGAGCGGCTTAGGTCATACGGCTACTACTTATGACCACCTACATCGCTCGGCTCTGTGCTTCCTACCATACACCACATACCTCGCGACATGGACATCGATAAACTATTCAAGGTCGGTATTTTGACGTATTCGTACCGTCACACTTGTCGAGTTGTGTGCTTTAGGTGCCCAAGCTTCCCGCAGGTTCGAAGCGCAAGCTACCGGACAATCCGACCCCAGAAATGCTCAAGAAAATGCGGCTTGACGAGTCTGACAGTTCGCGCACGCCTTTCGAGCAGGACGACATCGGACCCGCCGCCGCTCCTTCAAGCTCGAGACGCGCCACGGTGGAAGACGAACCCGAAAGGGACGACGAGGTCGTCGATGCGTCGTTCGCGCCAGGCGGTGACGCGGACTACTATGCTGAAGAGGACGAAGAGGGCAGGTTCTACGGCGGAGGCCTCACGCGCCAACAGAAAGAAATCCTGAGCGTTTTTGAGCAAGCAGAGGGAGAAGGGGTTTCGAACCAGGTCCGTTTCCCTCCCCCCCGACGTGTGCGCGCGCGCGTCGGCGTTCTCGTTGGACTCAGTTTGCACTCATCTTTCCTCTTCAGCCAGAAGAGGTGACGATCACAGGTATCCGGAGGACGCTTCTCCGGTTGGAGCGCGCGGTGAACAAGAACCAGGAACAACGATCTAAATATCCCAACGATCCCTCCAAGTAAGCTTCGCACCCGCAGAAACATCACGCAGGGTTCTCATCTCCTTTGACCAGGTTCATCGATTCAGAAGCCGACTTGGACAGTGCGATCAAGTCCTTGTTGCCTCTGGCACAGTCGCCGGCCCTTGCATACCCAGAAATGGTCCGCTCAGGGATCGTGTCTCTGTTGGTCGGGTTGCTCAGTCACGAGAACGTTGACATAGTCATTGATGCAGTCGAGGTATTCCACGAATTGACCGACGAGGACGTTGGCAACGAAGGGGACGACGCTGAACAAGAAGAAAACCAACCCGCTCTCAAAATGCTGATCGATGCATTGGCAAGTCGGATTCCTCTCGAAGCTTCATATGACGACACATCTCCTTTCAGGTAGATAACTCGGTACCCGAGCTACTCGTGGATAACCTTTCTCGACTCAAAGAGGAAGAAGAATCTGACAAACAGGGCGTCTTTCACATTCTCGGTGAGCACCTTGATATTCTGTGAGACCGAACGCTAAAGAAACTCGATGCAGGCGTATTCGAGAACGTTCTTGGTTTCAATCCCGATCTATCTATACAGCTCGTTTCTAAAACAAAAGTGATGACCTGGCTTTTGGAACGCATACTGTCAAAGACCCACGACGAGAATCGCAGTTATGCTGCAGAACTGCTTTCTATTCTACTTCAAGACAATGTTCGAAATCGACAAGAATTCGGCAAGAAAGACGGCGTTGAGGTTATCCTCAAGGTGCTTTCGGTAAGTGACAGTCAAAACCGAGGACGTGTGCGAGTCTCACTCGCTGACCAGCAATTTCGGTATCACGACCCTGTAGACGCGGACGAGATGGAGTTCATGGAGAACCTGTTTGACTCGCTGTGCTCGGCGTTGGCAGAACCCGAGATCAAGTCGCTCTTCTTGGCGAGCGAAGGCGTGGACCTCATGGTATTGATGATGAAGTCGGTGACGTGATTGTTGTGGTCTACCTTTCGTTGTCGGCTGACGCTAGTTCAGAGAGAAACGCCAGTCAAAGTCTCGGTCAATCAAAATGCTCGACTATGCCATGTCGGGTCCGGCAGGTTCCGAAATGTGCTCCAATTTCGTGGAGGCGTTCGGGCTCAAGACGCTGTTTTCAGCGTTGATGGGCAAGGTGCGTCTGGTGTCTTTTGGACGTCGCTGTGCGTCGCTCACTTGGACCGCTTTAGACCACCAAAAAACAAAAGGTGGCAGCACCAGCGTCGGAGGATATTTCCCATATTCTGGGAATCATCTCATCGCTGTTATCAAATCTTCCTTCCGACTCAACGCACCGCGTCCGCTTGCTGACCAAATTCGTGGAGGATGACTACGCGAAAGTGGACAAGCTATTGGAAACGCGCGAAAACGCGTTCGGTCGCCTCAAGTCTGTCGATGCCGAGATCGAGGAAGAAAAAAGGGTATGCCTGGTTTCAACTCTGAAAATGGTTGACTTAGAGGGGTCCATACGTAGGAATTACTTGCTGAAGATGGTATGCTTGAGCCCGAAGACGAGGACTCGTTTTACTTGCGTCGTTTGGACGGGGGACTGTTCACACTACAGACCTTGGATTACATCTTGGCTTGGATCGCAATGGAAGACGACGGTGTATGTTGTCGGGCCGTGCAGAAGCTCCTTTCCTTTGCTGATTTTTTTAATAGATCCGTGCTCACATCACACACATGCTGGACAGGAAAAACTTGTCATTGACCAGCATCATCGAAACATTAAAAACGTACCACGAAAATGTTGACGCGGACGATTCGGACAGTGATAAAGCTCAAGCAGGATGGATACAAAAGATGATTCTCGAGAATCTGATCGCTTTCCTCGTGGGGTGTTCATGAGGTGCAATCGAGTTATGCATTTTGTGGTAAAGCTGGCGTGGCCGCCAGGGTAGCGGAGGAAAACAGCATGTCTAATGTACCCCTTGTTTTCATCAACTCTTTTTGAAAACGAATCTCGGCGATGACCTTTTTGCGTAGGCGAAGGAATAGTGAATCGATGAGAGGAGACTGGCCCAGGACGGGGGTATACATGTCTTGGGCGGTGGGTCACGGTTGTATGAACGCAAAACAGCGAGAGGACTTACCTATGAGCAACATGGAAATGTCACAAACCATCTCACCGAAACGAGGGTCGGTGACATGCTTGACAAGGAAGCGCAAGACAGGCTCCAGTAAGACGTCGTCTCGACCAGAAAGAGCGTTACGGAGGCCGTCGCGATGGATGAGTTCTTGTATCAACGAGAATGCGGTCAAGGGCGGAACGTTCTTGGGGATGGTGAGACATTCGGAAGGGGGTAGATGAAGAGGGGACCATACTCTTTGAAGGACGGCGTCCAAAGCGGCCGAGTACTTGAAAGATTTAAGAAAGCGGTCGTATTGTCTCAGGCGGGGAGCTCGCCGACTCTCTATCCTGAGCTCGTCGGCATCGCCGTGAAATTTAATTTTGGATTTGGACTTGACGCGACCTTGTCCGAGGGACGACATGGCGCCTCCCAGGAAGGTCTCATAAGCGCCGGTCGTGAGCGCATCGGCCAAGTCTGGAGCGCTTTGGGATGGCTTGGGCTGCCGCTGACGGACGGAGAGTGTTCCATCTGACATGCCAGCGGCTATATGCGTCGAATCTGGCTGTGAAATGGATGAGTCAAGATGAATATAAAGCAGGGGGAAAGCAACCTACCGAGATAGCGAGAGAGAGAACGGGAGCAGGGTAACGCATGGTGTGGACGACCTTGTAAGAGGCGATATCGTACACTTTGACCATCTGATCGAGGCCCCCTGTGAGGAGGCGAGAGACGTTGGGGTCGAATGCGAGGGACGTGATCGTCTTTTGGTGATTGGAGAGGGCACGGATGCAGCGACCGCCGGCGTTTAGATCCCATATGCGCAGGATGGGACCGGAAGCGGACAGTGCGATGGTGCCGGACGGGTGCATGAGGACCTGTTCGACAGGGGAGGCGCCAGGCATGAGGAGTTCACACTGGCCGGTGCGGGAATCGAAGAGCCTGATGTCGGCATCGTATGAGCCAGTGAGGACGAGATGGGGATTGGAGGGGGAGACCTGGCCGGAACGAACGTAGTCTGTATGTGCAGCAAAAGTGGCGATTTCGGACTGTGAGGGGATATCCCAGAGCTTGACGGTGGTGTCGTCGGAGCAGGAGAGGACATGGGTGGGGGAGAGAGGAGAAAACTTTGCGACATGGACGGGCTGCTTGTGGGAGTCAAAGGTGCGGAGGATTGCACGCGAGCTGACGTCGAACACCTGATGGGATGGGAGGGAAGAGAAGAAGAAGGAGAAGAAGAAGACTACAGACCTGGACGAGACCGGTGTCGTCTGCGGCGACGAGGAGTTTTCCGTCGTTGCGGAGATGTGCGCTGCGTGCGACGTCCTTGAACCTGGATATGGTCTTTACGACCTTTTGTGTGCGGGGAGCGTATATCTGTACGCGTGTTGCTGCGGTGACTGCGTATCTGTGTGGTCTTGCGGGTGCAAAGTGAATGGCTGTGACTGGAGCGTACTCTTTGATGAAGACGGGTCGTTTGAACTGTCGCCAGTACCGAGACTCGCCCGAGTGTGGACGAGCACGTCTCTGGACAGACACTGGCTGGTAGTCCATGGCTAACCAACACTAGACCCCTGGGAGCGCAGAAGACCCCGGAGAGAGATTAGATATCTATCGATCGGCGATCTTTTCCCCTCTTCTTCTTCCACACTGATCATGTTGCTCTACACAGACATCCTCACAGGCGACGAGATGTTCTCCGATGCATTCCCAGTGTGCGTCTCACCGCCCGCTACTTCGTACCATCCTCACTCTTCCCCAGCAAGCTCGTCGACGACGTCGTCTACGAAGTCGACTGCCAACTAGTCACCGTCAAGGCCGGCGCAGACGTCGACATCGGCGCGTAGAAACCCCCCCTCGTTCTGCCCTGCTTACCTTTCTTCTACAGGCGCCAACCCCTCCGCCGAGGAGTCAGCAGAGGACAGCCTCGAAGAAGGTGCCTCCCAAGTCAACAACGTAGTGCACTCCTTCCGCCTGCAGTCAACCACGTTTGATAAGAAATCCTACCTCGTTCATCTCAAGGTACATCTATCCATCTCACTCGCTCCTCTTTCATCACCATCCTCTAGGAGTACATGAAAGCAGTCAAGGCAGAGTTGCAAAAGTCGAATCCAGACAGGGTCGTTGCGTTTGAAAAGGGGGCTGCCGCATATGCCAAAAAGATAGTCACCAATTTCAAAGACTACGAATTCGTCAGTCTCGCTCTCTCCTCAACCAGTTCCGTTCTCATGATTTCCCTAGCACACCGGAGAGTCCATGAACCCCGACGGCTTGGTCGCCCTGCTCAACTACCGCGTAAGTTCCTACTTCTCCTAGTCTGTGCGTTGATGCTCACCTGATCACCTAGGAGGATGGCATCACCCGTAAGCTTGACCCTGTCAAACACATCTACTTTTCATCCTCATCGTCGCTCTAGCATATTTCACTTTCTGGAAGGACGGCCTCAAGGAAGTTAAACTTTAGTATTACCCTCGAGCTTTCATTTCGTATTTCGTCTCGGCGCACCGTTGGAGATCAGAATCGTATTTGAAAATTAAGATAGACATCCGTTTTGATCACCTAATCTACCGCCGCCCTTTTGCATCATAGCTCGTCGTGCTCGCCCTTGGGAGCCTCAAATACAATCTGTGCATCCACAGGCGTGTCCACAACCGTCTTGGGCTTCAGCGAATTCGTTGCATGCTCCTCCGCGAAAGATATCAAGCTCTCCAACGCACGGTCACCTTCGTAATCAATGAATTCGCGTGAACCGGCCGCTTTGAACTTGAGCGTCGGGAAACCTCCGATTTGGAAAGGTACAGATGCTGGCAGATCATTCTCCTGAGCTTCCAGTTTGGCACTGAGGAAATGTGAGCCTCAGATCCGACATGATCATACATTCAATTCTCACATAACGATTTGGTCCTTCACGTTGGCAAAGTGGTCACCGAGAGAATCCCAGGTGGGCTTGAGGCGTTTGCAGTGGCCACACCTAGACAGACATGCATAAATTGGCGTCATTCAAGAAGAAAAAGGACGACATACCAGGTAGCATAGAATTCGATAAAGACATCCTTCTTGTCATCCAAGACAATCTCATCAAACTGCTGGCCAACGACCGTAATCACGCTCTCGTCTTGGGTTTCGGGGATCGGCTGGCTCTTCAACTTGGGAAGCAGTTTGCCATCGACGTAGTCAGCAACCATAGCCGAGATGGCCTCGGCTTCGACGGCCTTGTCCTGGTCGTAGGGGTACTTGAGCTGCTTTTGAAGGTCCTGAACAACGAAGCTAGGCCACTTGGGCTCAACAAGGTTCAAGGCCTTGGCATGATCACCAAACTTGGTGGCGTCGATCCAGACAAAGTTGACCTTGCCGCGATACTCGGCCGCAACGGGCTTGAGTGCATCAATGTAGCTCTGGCTGCTCTCGTCGTTTGGGTCGACAAAGAGGTAGGCCAAAGGCTTGGCGCTAACGGCATAGAGAGCATAACTGTCGCCATTGACTTCGCCGAGGATAGGAATAGACAATTCTTGAATCCAGTTCTCGACGTCCTCGGCAGTGGCGGAAGAAATAGGGTGAGGATACTCCGTCTTGTGCTCATCAAAGTTGCGGTAGACGACGATGGCTGGAGGCGTCACGCCCGCTGCCGCAATCGCCTCGGGGTCAGTGGACAGGCCGAAAAGGTAGTTGTCACGGTTCTTTTGAGCGGCAGCGCTGAATTCGGGTGCAAGTGCATCCGTCTCTGAGGCCAGGTAAGCGATAGCGACGAGCTTGTCAGCGTTTTGGAAGTCAGCCAGGTTGGCACCAGTGACTTCGGTGACTGCGGGCAACGATTGCCTGGCGACGTATGTCAGCCAGAACGTCGACTGGTGGGGACACAGACGACGCTTACTTGAACATGTAGCTTATGATGCCTTCCGCCTTACGAGGCCCATTGTAATCTGCGGGTTCGCCCTTGCGGAAGACCTTGAGGGTCCTGTGAAGTGACATGAACGCCCGATTCGCGACAATCACCGAATGTGCTTACGGGTAACCCTGCACGCCATGCGCTTGGCAAAGGTCTGCCTCGTCGACGCAGTCCACCTTGGCGAGCTTGATGCTGGCGTCCTTGAGCGTCGTCGCGGCCTCTTCGTAGTGGGGCGCCAAAGCTTTGCAGTGTCCGCACCTACGTTTAGTTGAGTTGGGCTGAGACGAGAGGTCACGTCTGCGATCGGCACGTACCATGGAGCAAAGAACTCGACGAGGATGAGAGGCTCTGGGTTGACGGTGGACTCGAAAGTCTCCTGGGTGATGTTGATGACGTCGGAGAGCTTCTCGGCATCTGCAGCGACGAGAGACGCGAGAGCGACTGCAGAGGCCGCCGAGACGAACGTGGTGAAACGCATAGCTCGAAGGAGGTGGTTAAGAAGAAAAAACACTTTGCGGATATGGCACCCTTTTATGGATCGAAACGGGCATACGTGTCAATTTCGTACACGCGCAAATTGTTTACGGAACCTTGGCAAACAACTCGGCGACTTCTTGGACGCAAACAAGTCCAAGGCCTCAGTGACGATTATCAGGAAAGTAAATAGTAAATTGAAACAACTGCAAGTATCTATATCGGTCTCCTACGACACCTGTCCATCAGATCCGCGAAAGATCAAAATCTGAGCCACGTTGACGTCCCCCACTATACTGTTTCGCCTCTGGAGTAAACTTTCGTGGAGGCGGAAAGTCCGTCGTAGGGAATCTACGAGACCCAGCTTCCGGAGGGGGTGAGGGAACTGTGATGATCGCGCTGTCAGTTGTATGTGTCGCGAGAGATATGGCCAAGGGCTCACTCTTTCGACTTGGCGGTGACCGTTTCGTACCATTCGCCTGGCCGTTTGGCAAGGTCAGCGATGGTCGAGGCGGCGTTTCGGCTGGTGCAGAGGTGGAAACGACTCGAGGTCTCGAAGGTGGCACAATGGGAGTCACCCAACTCGTCCGGGCAGGTGAGGGTCCCGGTGGAGGTGGCGGGGGTGCGGAAGAGTCAGGCTCGGATAACGCTCTCATATGGGCAGGGATTGATGAGCCGTTCATGTCGGGCACCTTGCGATGCGGAGGTGGTGGTGCCGGTCTGGCTGGCGCGGAACCAGCGATAGAGGAGGGTCGGGCGGGTGGCGGCGGAGGAGCTTTGCGAGCTGGAAGAGCCGGGATGCCATTGCTGGAGCGCGGGGGAGGAAGTGGGGCCACTCGCGTAGACGAAGACGGTGGGCGTGCGGGGGATGCACTGCGTACCGCATTAGACGGCGGGGGACGAGCTGGGGGCGGAGGTGGCCCACGTGACGAAGCTGGAGGTGATACAGCCCTTGGTGGGGGTGGGGGTCGACGAGGGGGTGCAACCGGGGCAGTTGGGGTGGAGGGAGTCACACGAGCCGGGGCCGACGGGGCTCGTGCTGGGATAACGGGTGCCCGCTGAGGTAATGGGGGTGCCGCTCTGGCTGAGGGCGGGGGCGGAGCGGGTGTCGATAGACTCGCCCTAGAAGGCGGGGATGGCGCGATCAGAGCAGATGAAGGTGCAGCGCGGCCTGGGACCGCTGGCGGTCTGCCGAGCGTCGACGACTTGGCTGGTGATTCGGTGAGAGGAGAAGGGGTGCTAAGAATGAATATCAAACCTAGATGACTCTGACCCGCAGGCTTCAACTTGGGCAGTCCGCCTGCGAACAAGGCTCCGAGCTGAGGAGGGCCACCAGCGGATGGGATAGCAGGCGCAGACGTCGGTGGTCGTGGACCAGCACCACCCCCGGTTGGCTTGGAATCGATCTTGGGCGCACTGCGATCATTTGTGTCTGCCTTTTTCAACTTTTTTCCTGCCTGGATCTGTTGGAGGAGCTCGCTGGAAGCCATGAGAGAGAGAGAGAGCTGCGCCGCGTAAACAGCGATAAATACTCGTCATTTATTGTCTAGTACTACTACAAAAATACAACTACACCACCATCCAGTTGCTGCGCATGGAACTCGGAACTCGCTATGAATCCACCAGGTCTCGTTGATAGTTTCTCAGTGGAACAGGGGCTAATTACCTTATATAGAACAAGGTCACGTGGATTTACAGCCAAATACGAGATTATCAGGAAAATGGATGTTCGTGGGAATCTTGGCGTGGGAATCCTGAGTTATAGTGAAGCTGCCGCCCCAACACCTGCTTGCTCCTTCACTCGTGCCACCACTATGGACAACATACCGCAGCTTGGCACAGCTGCGGACTTGGAGCTTCGTGCAGCTCGAATTGCTGATCCTGGTATAGGTCAGTCCCATTTCTTCATTGCCACTCTCCAGCTATTCACTGTTGTCCATCCTCAGACCTCAAGACCAAGCATACTGTAGCATGCGAACTCAGAGAAATGATCGACACCGTCAGAGACACAGATTCAGCACGCGTATTTCCACAGATGATCCCAGTTCTTCTCGAAATCCTTCGCTCAGGCGAGGCTGCTTACCACAAAGACTCGCTCGAATACCAGTTTCGGCGCGTTCTTCTCGAGGTTCTCCATCGCATCCCATACAACGATTCAGTTCGGCCTCTCGCAGTCCCTCTTCTCAGCGGCATCCTCCACATACTCCGTCATGACAACGAAGAAAATGGTGTCGCTTCTTGCAAAATCATCATCGACTTGCTTCGCTCCTTCAGAACTCTCAGCGAAGAACTTGTCTCCGAATTCTTATCTATCCTTCAGGACGTTTTCCGCAACATAAGTGGTCTAGTGCACGAAACGCTTGCCGAAGATTCCGCCATCTTGGATGCCAACGTCGTCATGCCCAGCATTCGCAGCTTCAAAGTATTGGCGGAAATGGGCATGGTCGTCGTCACGTTCTCTCAAAGCCATCGACTGATGGTGACAACTCTGATACAAACCACCTTGGGACTCAATTTCGAAGTCTTGGCTCTCGAGTCTCCTGCTCAACGCAAAGCACGCGAGGACTACGAAGCAATGGGCTCGTATTGGGCCGGCATGGCTACAACCATCAAGAACCCGCAAGCGTATGGTGATTTCATTACCGCGCAGATCAAGGTCGGTACATACATGATTGCTATTACTTTATTCTCACCCTTCCCTTAGATGGTCTCGTACGTGGCCTACATGATCCGTGGCTTTGCCGAACAATTCGATTCGTTTGGCGAGCGCCTTATCCTTTCTGCACTCCGACTGTTGCAGGACCTTCCTGCCAATGGTATCCAAGCCCGTAAGGTGTGTACCTTCACTTTCGGTCCAGACAAAATCTAACCCAAACACCCTAGGATCTTATGGTCGTCTTGCGACATCTCGTAGGCACTCCCCATCGCAAGGCTCTCTTGCCACAGATAGACAAGCTTTTCAACGATAGAATTCTACTAGGCAATGGTATTGGCAGCCAAGAGACCCTTCGGTAGGCTATCGGATGCTTGTCCTATATGTCACTTGACGCATTCTGTATGTAGCCCGTCGGCGTATGCTGTCATCGCTGATCTCGTTCACCATCTTCGCACCGATCTCTCAGCCGATCAGCTCGCGCGAGTCTCAAAACTTTATTCTACTCTCATCCACAATCCTTACCTCGCAAGCACGCTCCATACCCTTTTCGCAAAAATGATGTTTGGTTTGATCGAAAATATTACAGCCAAAGACACTCCCCAGGGTGCGGCTTGCATTCTCAGTGCCATGTTCGAAACTTGCGTGGACAGAGTCGACGCAATGGCGGATGTGCTCCACGATGCATTTGAGCGCTTGGAGAAAGCAAAAGCTGGTGATGACTCGCTGTCTCCAGCCCTGCAAATTGAGAGAGCTCGCCCCGTGGCGGCTGCCGTTCACGCAGTGGAGAAGCCCGAAGAAGTGATACATGGTAAGTGACCACGTTCCCTATATATATATCAAGCTTATCGTACTCTAGAGTGCCGATTGCTATTCCGCACGCTTCTGCACGGTTTCCGTGTCTGCCTCGTTGGCTTGAAGAAATGTGAAGGGCCGATTCCTGATGGAACGGTCATATTCCGCCTCTTCGCCAGCTGCATCAAGTGTATGGCTTTGTTCGACGCGGAGCCCACAACCGAAGTAATGGATTGGTTTAGCTCAGTGCTTCTTGAGGTGAATTTGCACGTCTTTCAAGAGGTTTGGACACACAAGGTGGGGCTGTTCTTCCAAGCTGCGCAAAAGCGACCTGGCCTCCTCCACATTTGTCAATTTCTTTTCAATCGAGAACACGTCTCCCCGACGCTGGTTGCCATCGTGCTTCAGTTTCTGGTCGATCGTCTGCCACTGCTCGGTGAATATGATGATCATACGACTGTGATTACCATCCGACTTTTCAAACTGACGTTTGCCGCCGTCACCCAACCGTCTCCGACCATTCCTCCGGCCGTTGCTGCGGCCATTTCTGCGGCCAACGAACCCATACTGGCGTCTCATCTTGCGAAGTTGATCATGGACTCTTTCCCTTTGGCTGCCAAGGCCACCAAACCAACCAATTACTTCCACTTGCTCAGAGGCCTCTTTCGCGCTATCGGCGGCGGTGGCGGGAAGTTTGAACTCTTATATAAAGAGGTCTTACCCCTACTTCCGGAGATGCTCGAATGCTTGAATCGCCAACTCCTTGCGTCAGATGGAATGAGTAGGGACATGATAGTGGAACTTTGTCTCACCGTTCCGCTACGTCTTACTCACCTCCTTCCGCACCTTTCGTACCTCATGCACCCGCTTGCACTTGCTTTGCGCGGAGCACCGGACCTCGTATCACAAGGCTTGCGCACACTCGAACTCTGCATCGACAATTTGACTCCAGATTTCCTCGACCCAACGCTCAGCACAGTTCTGCGCGAATTAACGGAGGCCCTTCATTCCCACCTGAAGCCCCTCCCGTCTAATCACCACCACGCCCATACGACGATACGCATCCTTGGAAAACTGGGTGGGCGAAACCGACGTCTGCTGAGCAAAGAACCATTGTTGGAGTATGAACCTTTCTCAGAACCCGCAAAGCTTGCCTTGTCTTTCGGCGGAACAAATGAGAAGATGGAGTTATACTCCATGTCGAGTCTCGCGGCCCGCACTATGCTCAGGGCGGGAACCCCTCATCGAGCTTATGCGTACACATTCCTGGAAGCATGTGTCACTTTCCTCGTACATGAGGTTGGTCCTTGTCCTCCCTGCCATTCACCTGCGAACTAATGATCCGACAGAATACCCACGGCGAAAACCAAGCCGCCGTCTTTATCAAATGTCTTGAGGCTGTTTTCGACGCATTCCATATGCCTGAGCTAAAAGACGATGCGCAAAAGTTCATTCGAGATCTTTCGAAAGCGATCCTCGCAATGGAAGTGCGCAAGAATGCCACCAAGGAAATTAGTCTCAAGAGGTATCCCAGCCCACTACTCGCATCGTATCTCGAGGCTATGCCGAGAATTTTAACACGCGAAAGGCAAGAAGAAGCTCGACAGGGACAGGAATTGATTGCCCTCATCATCAGCGATCTAGTCGCAATGGGTCGAGACCTAGCTGCTACTCCTCTCGACGTCGTTCCAATGCTCCATCAAATTGCAAGTCGTTTCAGCGCCATCTGTTTAGACGATTCGTGGGTACGGAAGAGCGCAGGATGCACTGGCATCCGAATCTTAACCTCCACTCCTGAGTTCGGAGTGAAGTGGATCCAGGATCGTGAGGTAGACTTTGTTCGCACTCTTCTGCATACGTTGAAAGATCTTCCTTACGATCTTTCTCGCGACGTTGGAGACGTGGTTGATGTCCTGAAAAGGGTTCTGCGGGTAGGGTGTGCTGAGACCGAAACATCCTCTGATACCTCAATCACCTCCCGAACTAAGCTGGTTCACCTCGTAGGGATTTTCTTCTCGGAGCTTTCAAGCCCAAATCCCGTAGTCCGGCAGGCAGTGCAAACCTGTATTGAGTTGCTCGTCGAGCTGACCGGGAAATCTGCTCATGATCTCCTACTTCCTCACCGAGATCGCATGCTCACCGCCATCTACACGAAGCCACTGCGCGCACTATCGTTTCCCCTCCAGATTGGCATGATCGACGCCGTACGATTTTGTATCAGCCTTGACCCCCCACTTCCAGAGCTCAACGATGAGCTTCTCAGACTTTTGCACGAGACGCTCGCCTTGGCCGATGCAGACGACCTGAATATCGGGCGCGTCAACCTCCGTCAGACCGGGTTGGAGGTCATCAAGCTCCGGGTGGCTTGTATCAAGCTGTTGACTGCTTCCATGCCCATGACCGACTTCTTTGCCAAGCAACACCAGACTCGACAGAGGTAACGTTCTGTTTTTGCGCAATAGTTCGTTTCATTAAGATACGTATTCCAGAGTGACGAGCGTATACTTCAAATCTCTTTACTCGCCCTCGCAAGAAGTCAAAGAGGTAGCACACGAAGGGCTTCGGATGGTGCTCACGCATCAAAGTCGCCTTCCAAAGGAGCTCTTGCAGACTGGCTTGCGGCCCATCTTGATGAATCTTGCCGATCCAAAGCGACTTTCGGTGTCGGGACTTGAGGGTCTGGCTCGTCTTTTGGAGTTGCTCATCAACTACTTCAAGGTTGAGATTGGCCATAAACTTCTCGATCACTTTCGCATCGTCGCAGATCCTCAAATGCTCCAAGCTTCATCTCGTCTCCCACTCCCTGAGAATGAAGGCATCACCAAGCTGGTTCGTTTGGCGAACATTTTCCATCTTCTGCCCTCTGCCGCGAATATTTTCCTAGAGAACCTTGTCAACGCCATTGTCCAAACGGAAGCGCAAATGCAGTTCTCGGGTAGGAGTCCCTTCTCCGAGCCTTTGGGAAAATACCTCGATCGTTATCCCGGAGAGGCTCTTGACTTTTTCTTCCGCCACCTCCATCTCCCGCGTCATCTCAGGACATTCCGGAATATTCTACTGGCTAAGCTGGCCCCCAACGTAGAGAGAGAGCTGGCATCGAGGACACAATCGCTGGTCGTCCACTGTTTCAAGGGTGGTGACTCGGCATTACTGTTGCCCGGTTTGCAACTCGTGGACGACCTCGCAGAACTGCAGCCAAATTGGGTGGTTGAGAACGATCAGGCCATCGATGCTATCATCGAGATTTGGAGATCAGAGCCGTTGCAACCTGAGCAAACGGTCACCATGCCAGACGCTATCCACAGACAATACGTCATGCTGTCGATCTTTCAAAAGGTGCTCCAGAAAATGCCAAGGGTCGACTTGTTGTTTGAGATTGTTGCGGTCTACACTCGTAACCTGCCCACGGACCTCACACGACCAACGCAGTTCCTCTACCGTCACGTCGCTCTGAACGAGGATTTGTTCTACCGCCGGAACGTCCTTGCTCGGTTCCTCGTGTGGTTCGAAGACCGATCTGCATCCTGGACAACGAAGACGTTCTTCCTGCGTTTCATTGTCACGCCAATTATTCTGGTTCAGGCTGATAAAACGAATAAAGGTGGCCTCATCGATGCAGATTTCATATCCTCTATCCATCGGATCATTTGGCAGCCTATGATCGATGATTCCATGTTTGCAGATGCCGACGATATGTTCAAGATTGAGCTCTTGCACCTGACCACGGTCCTAGTGCATCGTTTCCCGGAGCTTTTGGAGGACGTAAAGAAGGATATCATTCGTTGCGCTTGGCATTATATTACTTCCGAGGACGCAGTCGTCAAACAAACTGCATATCTTTTGGCTGCCCGATTCTTCGAGGCGTTCGATACCCCCCAGAAGTTCATCCTTCGCGCTTGGACTGGCCTGCTTCGTCCGCCGCATACCGAGGGCAAACTACTGATCAAACAGGCCCTAGATATCCTGGCACCTGTGCTTCCTCGGTCTGGAGCAGACGATGTTGGGTACCCTCAGTGGGCAAAGACGACTCGAAGGCTTCTTGCGGAGGAGGGCAACGGTTTCAACCAGATCATCATGATTTATCAGCTTCTCGTTCGGCAGCCACATCTCTTCTATCCGGTTCGCGCTCTGTTCATCCCTCACATGGTGAATTCCTTGAACAAGTTGGGTCTCTCGGGTACGGCGTCGGTAGAGTCCCGCAGCTTGTCCATCGACATCTCGCAAGTCATTTTCGACTGGGAACAAAATTCTCAGGATACCAAACCTCAGTCCGCCGTCAGCCCATGGGTTACGCCCTTGTCTTTCCGAGAAAGCATCGTGAGCTTCCTTGTTCGCTTGGCGACTGCTACCTTGGAACCGTCAGTCAAGACTACCCTTGTTCCTCGAGCGCTGCCATTGTTGCAACAAATGGTTGCATTATCTGGTTGGTCCGACGTCACAGTGAAATTGAATTACTTTTCCAGGGCGCTCGAGCAGACTGATCTAGATTCGGAGCCCCAGCTCGTTCAGGCCCTCAGCGCAGCCAAAGTCCTACAAGTGGTGGCCGCCGACAAGGATGACGACTGGTACACTGCGAATGCCACTATTCTGCAATCCCTTGTTCGGAAAGGCTTGGTGACGGACGAACAAGGACTCCATGATGCTCTACACCCTATTTTCGAGCGCTTGCTACGTCTCTTCCCTCTTGCGGACAAAGATGAGAAGCAAGGCGAGATGTCCGAATTCCACAACTTTGTCTATTCAGCGGTGGAAGACGGTCTGGCAAACACGAATGCACTCCGTGGCACCCTCCTCATGCTGCAGTCAGTTGTGCAAGTCTCTGCCGAACGCATCCAACCCTTCTCTGCGTCCCTTTTGCGTCTCTTCACGAAGCTTGCCAAGGATCATGTTAACTCGGCCCCCGGGGGAGACAAGGAAAAGGCCAGCGGGTTCGAGAACGGAGTTCGACTGATCACGTCGATCATTGAGATATGCAAGACCACTTTGGCGTATCTTGGCGAACAGCGCAAGGCCTTCTTGGGCGCATTCACGGCGCTCGCGGAGAAGTCGAAGAGTGTACCGCTATGCGAATATATGCTCAAAGTTATGCGGGAGTGGGCGTTGGCCAAAAATGAAGCCTACCCTACCATGAAGGACAAGTTGAATGTTTTGCAAAAAATGGCCGGATTTGAAGCCCGTGGAGAGGCGGCGCTCTTCAATGACTATCTGGAATTGATCTACGACATCTATACCGAACCATCTTTACGGAGAAGTGACCTGACATCCCGATTAGAACAATGTTTCTTGCTTGGCAGTCGCGCGCGAGACGTGAATCTTCGGGAACGCTTCCTAGATCTGCTGGACGCCAGCATTCCTCGCTCTCCTTCGAGTCGTCTCGCATATATCCTTGCAGTTCAGAGCTGGGAGCCGCTCGCGGACCATTACTGGATCGCCGTCGCCTTGCATCTTCTGCTCGGCTCTGTGGATGGAGAAGTACCCCTCATTCCAGAGAGAAAATTTACCCTCGAACCCGGCATGGAATATCTCACTGGTCGCCCCAAGGCCATATCTATTGTACGCCCAATGCAACGTCTCGCGTTCCTTGACCCGCTAGCTGCCCATGATATGTGGATTTCGGCGATTTCGGCTGCATGGAAGTGTCTCTCTAGGAAGGAGCAAGGCGATATGACTCTTCACATGATCAACCTCTTGAGCAAGGACTACCACATCAAACAGGCTGAGATGCGTCCAAACATCATCCAAACATTGCTCAGCGGCGTTCTTGCTTGCAATCCTCCCATCATCTTGCCTCCTCACCTCGTCAAGTTCTTGTGCAAAACGTATGGCGCATGGCATGTTGGGCTGGAAATCCTCGAACACTCGCTCGAATATGTACGGGACGACGACGCCGGTCTACGCGATACCGTCCATGATTCCTTGGCCGACCTGTATGCTGAGCTGGCGGAAGAAGATATGTTCTACGGGTTATGGCGTCGTCGCTGTCTGCACCTGGAAACGAACATTGGCATCGCGTATGAGCAGCACGGGATGTGGGATCAGGCAGAGAGCTCGTACGAACTTGCTCAAACAAGGTCAAAGTCGGGTGCGATCGCATTTTCTGAGACAGAGTACTTCCTCTGGGAAGACCACTGGATGCTCGCAGCAGAGAAACTCCAACAATGGGACACTCTCCACGAGTTAGCCAGGAGCGAAGGCAATCAAGAGCTTATGCTTGAGAGCGCCTGGCGGATCAAAGACTGGACCGAACATCGGGAGACTCTGGAAGAGCAGATCAATCAACTCCCCGACATCGCCACTCCTCGTAGGCGAGTATTTGAAGCCTTCATCGCCCTCTTGAAGCTCCCAGCCGCCTTGGATAAGAATACAGAGTTCACCAAAATTCTCGAGGACGCGATGCAGCTCTCTCTTCGCAAATGGGTTTCGCTGCCTCCTCAGCTGTCGACCGCCCACGTCCCCTTGTTGCAGCACTTCCAGCAGTTTGTGGAACTTCAAGAAGCTGTCCAGATCTTCGGTTCTCTCTCGACCACCACCGCTTCGAACTTGGAAAAGAAGTCGTCCGACTTGAAGATGGTCCTCCAAGCGTGGAGAGAGCGATTGCCTAATCTTCACGACGACATCAGTATCTGGAGTGATCTGGTGGCATGGCGGCAGAACGTCTTCAACGCGATCAACAAGGCTTACATCCCTCTTATCTCGACTAACAACCAGAACGGTAATGCACCCCCTGCTAACGTCAACACCTCTGGTTATCGGGGCTATCACGAGACTGCCTGGATCATCAATCGTTTTGCTCATGTCGCCAGGAAGCATGACTTGCTGGACGTGTGTTTCAGCTCCTTGAACAAGATATACACGCTGCCCAACATTGAAATATCCGAAGCCTTCCTCAAGCTCCGGGAGCAAGCGCGCTGCCACTACCAGAAACCGAACGACCTACAGGCTGGTCTCGAGGTGATCAACAATACCAATCTGATGTACTTCTCCAGCGCGCAAAAGGCGGAGTTCTTTACATTGAAGGGCATGTTCCATGCAAGGAGCGGGCGTTCCGAAGATGCAAATCAGGCGTTTGGGCAAGCCGTACAGATGGACATGACCCAAGCCAAGGCATGGGCGGAGTGGGGCCGTTACAATGACCGGATGTTCAAGGAGATTCCCACCGACATGACCTACGCTGCCAATGCAGTCAGCTGCTACCTCCAAGCTGCCGGGCAGTACAAGAATGGCAAGAGTCGGTCGCTCCTCACCCGTGTTCTTTGGTTGCTCAGCGTCGATGATGGGAGCTTTACGATCTCGCGCGCGTTCGATACCTACAAAGGAGAGGCGGCATTCTGGTATTGGATATCATTGATTCCTCAACTGTGCCTGTCCATCAACCAGCGGGAAGTGAAACAAGCTCGCTATATCCTCCTCAACCTGGCCAAACTATATCCTCAGGCACGTCACACTGATGCTTTGACTCATCACTGCGACTCATTCTTTCATAGGCACTGTTTTTCCCTCTCCGAACGACCAAAGATGATATGGCCTTTGTCAAGAAGCAAGCGGCCGCGGCCGCAGCCGCTCGAGCCGTGCAGGCCAGCCATGGAATCGCAGTCAACGGGATCAAACGTGGCGACAGCGAGCTGTCCATGCAGGACGCGGTCGCTGAAGTCGCCGGAGAGATCAAACGCGAGAATTCCGCTGCCGAAATCAATGGGAACCAACAAATGCCTACTGCTCATGCCGATGCTTCCAACTCGGCACCTGGCCAGCATTCAGCTGCGGATGTCCAACCCACCGCCCGTCAGGGATGGGAGTATGTCGAAGAGGTCGTTCAAATACTCAAGACTGCTTTCCCACTTCTTATCCTGAGCATGGAGACTATGGTCGACCAGATCCTCCAACGATTCAAGGCACCGCCCGAGGAAGAGATCTACCGGCTGATAAGTATGCTTCTACAAGATGCTATTCAGGTCCGCACTCTATTTTTTTTTGGCTCGTGCATCTGTTTATATCCCATCCAGAACTATGTGGTGCGCACGAATACACCTGAGGATGACGGGCAGCTTGCACCCCACACGATCAACAACTTGACGAAGATGGCAGCCAACTTGTCCGGGCCTGCACGGGTGCGTGATACTAGGCCTTGATTCTGTCTTTTCTAATGCATGCGTCCGAGCAGAAGGAATACGAGGATGATTTCTTGAAGAGCAAGCCTTCGCATTATGAATATATCCGCCGACTCCAGCGTTGGCGAGACCGACAGGAGAAACACCTTGATTCCAGACCTCGCATCCAATCTCTTGATCTTTTGAGCCACTACTTGACCGAGTTCCAATATGGCAAATTCGATGAGATTGAAGTTCCTGGACAGTACACGGAGGTGAGTCGTTCGCATGTTCCAGCTGTGAGGCGTGCTCAGTGCATCCTTGCAGGATAAGGATAGCAACCAAAACTTTGTTCATATCCAAAGATTCGGCCCCAAGTTTGAGAATTGTCGATCTAATGGCTACTGCTGGAAGAGGTTCACTATTCACGGCAACGATCATTCGAGGACTTCGTTCTCTGTACAACTTCCGTCTGGGCGCCATTGTCGTCGCGAAGAACGGGTGATGCAAGTGCACCGCATATTCAATGGGTATGTTTCACTTTACATCATCACTTGGGCACCTTCCTAAGAAAAGGTTGGACAGGGCACTTGCGCGGAAGAAGGAGTCTCGTAAGCGCAACCTCAATTTCCATATACCGGCCGCCATATCCTGCAGCCCCAACCTTCGCTTGCTTCAGAACGACTCATCCTACGTAACGCTGGGCGACATCTACGATCGCCACTGCGAGGAAATTGGGATTACACGCGAAGACCCCATTCTTGTCTCTGGAGAGAAGATCAAAAGTGTTCTTGTGGAGTTCAAGCAGGTGCACCAAAGAGTTGTATGTATTTGCTGCGTCACGCTTTTTACCGAGTTCCTTATCCCCCCCCCCCCCTTCTTAGCCCGGCAAGGCAGAATATTTCACCCTTCGGAAGGATATCATGGACGAGGTCGTGGCGAAACTCGTTCCCGACGATGTGCTCACCAAGGTCAGTTGTTCATTGAATCGCTCGACGCCGAAGTTGATCCCATCCTTTCAGTATATGCTCAACGCCATGGGTAGCCCAGCAGACCTCTGGATGATGCGCAAGCAGTTTGCACTGCAAATAGCTGCCACGAGCTTTATGACATACGTCTTCTGTCTCACGAGCAGGTCACCGGCGCGATTCCACGTATCCCGTTCCACCGGTAGAATTGCCATGAGCGAACTGCTCCCCGGTGTCGCCAGTCAGGCTCCAGTATTTGCGTCCAACGATGCCGTTCCATTCCGCTTCACGCCAAACATACAACGATTCGTCGGGCCTATTTTCATCGAAGGCATCTTTACGTCTGGCATCATGGCTATCGGTCGCTGCCTCACAGAACCCGATGTGAGTCTTCAAGTTCTGTCCTCTCAAAGCGTCATTGACGAATATGGGGGGTTATAGTTTGGTCTGGAACAACAGCTTTGCTTGTTCGCTCGCGACGAAGTGATGACTTGGTTGCACGGCAGAGGTCAACCATGGACGTTTGACGTCTCTTTCCGCACGAATTGCGCGGCCAATATCGAAGGGGTCGTCAAACGCGCCGAGGTGATGGCATGCAAACTTGAGCGCGAACAGGTGAGAAAGACATTTCAGCTCAACCTGACAGGCGCTGACTGGAAAAGCAGATCGGCTTGGTATCGACGCCGCCGACCGCACCTGTCTTACAGACGATCACGAACCTCATATCGACCGCGACTAATCCGATTCAGCTCATGAGAATGTCGGAGATCTATCATCCTTGGTTCTGAAATTTCCATCATGCTTTGCTTTTTTTTCGGGTCTGCTGCTATTGTATCATATTCGACACTTTGTACATATAGACAAGATAGTATGTACCACACCGAGCTAAATTGTCTCAGGCTCGACCTACCTACCTCATATGAACAACACCCCTTTTATGAACGCGTGCTACGTATAAATCCCTCGGTTTGGCGAAAGGTGTTTATATGGACTTCACTCTCCGCCATCATCTGCAAGACATGTCGGATAAATGAAAGGAAGAACGTCAGAAGAAGCTTACCTCCTCGGCCATGCGATATATATCACTCGACGGACGGTTGTACATCATGGCGTTCGCAAACATGAGATAAACATCCCTCTGAAACTCGAGAGAGTTCGAGATCAATCCATCCTTGACTCTCGCCTTGATGGTCTTGAGGTCCATCGGTCGTTTGATGATGTCGTGATAGTCTGGTGCTTCAGAGTTCTTGATAGGATTGTGGAAGATGTTGCCGTTCCGATGCTGCGATATCTGACTGTGGAGCATTCCAATCACGGTTTGGAAACGCTTGTTGGGAACGGAGGGTGGTGTTTGTTGCTGGGAGGCGGGCTCGACGCTGGCAGCAGTACGTTGCCGGGCTACGAATCGTGAGCAGAGATGGACGTGAAATGAGATGCACCACTTACCTGGCTCCTCGACGTCCGTCGATATGGAGTCGCCCCGAGGCCTCTTTTTCTCTCTGAGAGTTTCTTCGAGGTTGTCCGAGTCTGTCAGCTTGCGTTTCCCTTGGGATGGGAGATGCTAGATAAACAGGGGCTGGGAGTGGTATAGGAAAGGATGCATACCTTCGCGTTGCTGCGATTTGCCATTGGCCTTGTCATCAGATTCGGCGGGTTCCTCGACATCCATTTGGGTGGTCTCGGGTGCCTGTGTGCTCGTGGCTGGGACGTCTGCTGTCGTAAGGTCTGCATCCTCGGGGGCAATCTCGGTTATGTCCGAGGGTGCAGGCTCAAGGACATCGTCTTGGACGGGAAGAGTGCCATCGATAGGGATTTCAACATCAGCTGACACTTCAGTTGGGGGTTGTGGTGTGGCATCTTCGAGGGGCTGGACTTTTGCATCGTCTGTTTCAGACGTCTGGGTTAGGGCTGCTTGGTTGTCGGTGGAAGGGGTTGCACTTGGCTGTGGCTCCTGCGACACAGATGAAGATGAAACGTTCGTGTGTCTAGGCCATGCTGCACCCACCGAAGGAGGAGGCGGAGAGACTGCCACGTCATTGGCGTCCGCGTTGGGGCTGCCAACGATCTTGGACTTTATTTTGTCATCCCACCCGCCGCTGCGTATTTGGTCGATTTCCGCGACAATGCACCTGGTGCAAGTGAATATATTGTAAAGCGAGATGGCAAGAGGCCTTACTTGAACTTGACCTCCTCAGCGGCGATCAATTCGCGGAGATGCAACAGACGGGCAGCGTAGTGGCGCTGTGCGAGGGTCAAGTTGAGCGGTGCTGCTGCCAGGGTCAGGGTGTATGCGATGGGGATGAGGAGGAGGCTTGCCGCGCGGTGCATTGTTCGCTTCGGAGCTAGCGTATCGTTAAAAATCCAGTTTTTTTTTATGCGCGAGACTTGAAAGTTTCTTACCACTCGAGCGAGGCTTCGTTCATGAGACGGAGGTAGAATTGACGACAGGACTAGATAAATACATCGACAATGAGTAAACTAACACAACTCGACTGTATGCACGGACTTGGGGCGAGAAGAAGGATTTCGGACGGTCGACGAGCGCAGGGTGTTTCGAGAGTAATTTGGATACGGACTGCCATGCGTCAGCACCGTGCTCAAACACGGCCTGGGCGAGGATGAGTCGTTCGATGGTGGAGAGGGTCGTCGGGTCGTCGCCGTCCACGACGTCGCTGGCTGCCATCGTCGACGTCGACGGAGTCAGCGGCGCCCGTCGGTCGTGACCGTGGAATGAATCCGGGGATTTCCGGATCTGTTGAGTGATGGACCGTTACTTAAAGGAGCCGCGCAGTTCGTTCCAAGCTGACAGTCATGTTCCTCTCCGCCTTCACTACAGCGCTTCTCCTCCTCCCCTTCGCCTCCGCCGGCGTACACAAGCTCAAGCTCCACAAGCTCCCTTCGGTTGCACCTGGTCATGTGCTTGAGGCTGCTTACCTCGCCCAGAAGTATGGCGCCCAAGTCCCTTACCAACAAGTCCCTCTCTTTGGCGCAGGCGGCGCAGGTCGTCAAGTGCAGCCCAGCCCAAAAGAAGACGACCTCTTCTGGACGCAGGAGGATTTGCTCGGGGGCGGCCATGATGTTCCTCTCTCTAGTGCGCCGTGTTCCCCTGTCCATTCGAAACCACGTTTATTTTCCCTCCAGACTTCATGAACGCCCAATACTACACCGAGATTGACATTGGTACACCACCTCAGACCTTCTCGGTCATTCTTGACACTGGGTATTCATCTTTCTCTTTTATGTGGTCGTCCTTCCCTCACGTCCGCTCGAAGCTCCAGTAATCTGTGGGTACCAGGCAAGAAATGCACTTCCATTGCGTGCTTCCTTCACGCCAAGTATGACTCCAACGCATCGTCTTCGTACAAGGCCAACGGAACCACCTTTTCCATCCAATATGGCTCTGGTTCGATGGAAGGATTCGTGTCGCAGGACACGCTCTACATTGGCGATCTTGCCATTCGTGACCAAGATTTCGCCGAAGCCACCAAGGAGCCTGGACTCGCCTTTGCCTTTGGCAAGTGCGTGCCTTCCACCTTGTTGTGTGACCTCGACTGACCTGTATACAATCAGGTTTGACGGCATTTTGGGTCTCGCCTATGACACCATTTCAGTGAACGGCATAGTTCCTCCGTTCTACCACATGATCGATCAAGGTCTTCTCGACGAGCCTGTGTTCTCTTTCCGCATCGGTGATTCCGAGGAGGATGGTGGCGTGGCCACATTCGGTGGAGTCGACCACTCAGCCTACCGTGGCAAGATCACCTATGCCCCTGTTCGCCGCAAGGCCTACTGGGAAGTCGAGCTTAACAAGGTGGCCTTTGGGGACGATATCCTCGAACTCGACAACACTGGCGCTGCTATCGATACAGGTATGCTCAAGTTGTCCCCCCGTTCTCGACACAATGCTCACTTTGTTAGGTACCTCTTTGATTGCTCTGCCTACCGATGTCGCCGAGATGTTGAACACTCAAATTGGTGCCAAGCGCTCGTGGAATGGCCAATATACGCTCGACTGTTCCAAAGTTCCCTCGTTGCCTCCTTTGACATTCTTCTTCGACAACAAGCCATATCCCCTGAAGGGCAGCGATTATGTCCTTGAAATTCAAGGGACATGCATCTCCGCCTTCACTGGTCTTGACATCAACCTACCCGGTGGTGCCCTCTGGATCATTGGTAAGACTCTGATATGTTTGCGCGAGAATGCATGCTCATCCTCTCTTAGGCGATGCATTCCTCAGGCGTTACTACACGGTGTATGACTTGGGGAGAGATGCCGTTGGTTTCGCCACCGCCAAGTAAGACCGTATTGTACAGCGGATCATTTCTTACTTATGCAGATTCCCTCTCGCTCGAGTCTGACCATGTGCTTGATCTTTGGAGACCGAGGTTTATGGCCACGTTTATATTTTTTGTATGCTCCCGAGACTGTCGTCGCAGATATGGCGAATTGGAAATGACTGTGCAACCCTGAGATAGTTCGCCCCGCCTTCATTAACATTGACCACCAATAAGTAGGAACGACAGTCTTCCTACCTAAGGGCACGGGAGTCTATGCCAATCATGGATGCGGACAAGCTTCATCAATCAGCTTTGCCTCGCTTCTATCACGAAATAGTCCCATCCACAGCGCGATTGCAAGTCTGGAAGCAACAAGTAGCTAGTAACGTGTGGGCCCGACGTCTCGATAGAGTGAATGTTCTTGGAAGCGATGCTGATGGGCATACCGGGTGAGCATGTTGGTAGGCTTTTGACCCCTAATCCTCAACCCCAACCTCACCACAGATGTGTAAATGCCCTGAGCTGGGCACGGCATGGAGAGCTTCTCCTCAGCAGCGGGGATGATCAGCAGTCAGTATTCAAACCTCGCAGTGATCACCTTTCGTTCATTCAAGAGTCTCGTGTGCCCAGGTTGCGGGTGTGGCGAATGGATCATTCCTCGGACGCCCAAAACGAATATCCTTTCGATTGCCAGACTGTGATAGACACTGGTCACACCGCGAATGTATTCAATGCACATATGCTACCCTCATCCACGAGGATGTGAATAGTTTATCCTCCGCACGTAACTCGTGGTTTGCTCATCCAACGTTCATTAGCGCAACAGTAGCAGGTGACAAGCAAGTTCGTGTGTTTGACGTTGGCGAGTCAGTTGGGCGTTCTCCCTCGGGCAATGAGATGAGTTACTCCACCAGACAAGCATGCTTCCGTGTACTGCGTTGTCATTCCGACCGGACGAAACGTATCGTCACAGAAGATAGCCCCGATTTTTTCCTCACGGTAGCCGAAGTGTGTATCCATGCCTACCGAGTTCGCTTCAAATCAACTAAAATGTTCCACAACTAGGATGGGGAAGTGCGTCAACATGACCTCCGAACGGTACACTCCTGTTCCGGGGGTGGCTGCCCCGCACCGCTGGTTAAGTTGCCTCACGATCTTTCCACTATTGCACTCTCCCCTTTGACACCTTACCATTTTGTGGTGGCCGGCGAATCACCTTTCGTGAGTGTTGTCGTTCTGCAGGGTAACCTTGAGCCTGATACACGTTCTCGAGGCTCACCTCTTCGATCGACGTCAGGTCGGTCGCCGCCTACGAGAAGAATGGGGAATGTCACCCGCTGTCGATGATTTGACAACATGTGTTCGACGTTTTTCTAGACATTCTCGAGCTCCGGGAGAGGCAAAGGGATATGAACATATCACTGGCGCGCGAATGTCAGCTTGGAATGGACATGAAGTACGTTTTGGAGGAACAGAAAACAATTTGTGACAGTTGTGCTGATGGCCCAATTCGACAGCTCCTTCTGTGTAAGTGCTTGTCATGATCAGCCCGATGTCTTCGTGATGAACATGTCCCAGCATACAATTCGGATGCAGTGTACTTGTACTCCACGCGAGACGAGCCAGGTGCACGTAAGCAGTCGTGCATTCTGCCTTCCAACTCGGACCAGAAACGAGACGTGGCCAAACTGCCGTCAAAGGCAAGCTCAAGGAGCACCAGTGTCACCGGTAAGAATGTCGAAGAGTCACAGGAGACTCCTGAAGAAGATGAAGAGACGGGAATGGAGGTCGACGAATTATTCAGCGACAGTGACGATGACAACGACATGATATCAGACGAACCTGATGGCGATGACGACGGGAGGGGTGGGGTAGACGCACATTCTGAAGTTCCCGTGGTCTATCCTCGCATGCGTTTCTCTGGGCACTGCAATGTTGAGACGGTCAAAGACGGTGAGTGCATTCGGAAGCATGTATGTGCTGTGGGTAATTGACGCTGCATATACAGTGAACTTTTTGGGCCCTTGTGATGAATATGTCACCTCTGGTTCAGACGACGGTAACTTTTTCATCTGGAAGAAATCGTCTGGCGACCTGGTCGACGTTCTGGAGGGGGATGGCAGCGTCGTCAACGTCATCGAAGGCCATCCTACCCTTCCGCTCGTGGCGGTCAGCGGTATCGATACGACAATCAAGGTGATCTTTGTTCAGATCTGCCATATTACGCCATTGAACATGTCGTCACAGTTGTTTGCCCCTGCTCGCGGCCCGGCGACGTATTCCAAATCCCAAAATGCGCCTTCGATCATGAAGCGGAATGCGCGTGCTTCGAGAAGAGGCAACCGCACGACGGATCTACGGTTTGCGCGTTTCGTTATGCAGCATCACGCTCGTGCGCTGGAGATACTGCAGGGTGCGGAGGACGAGTCCTCGGAGGATGACGCTGAGACTCGACTCGCACATTGTATAAGTCAATGAGGATTTCTCGGTAGTGTACGATTAGGATGTAAGTTAGTCTAGGCGGCGACATGTGTCGAGCGCCACGCCTCGTTGATTGCACTCACCATGACTCGGATGATATTCCACATGGCAGCTGGGAATTTCTTATGATAATTGTTACGAGCTCACACTTTCCTCAGTCAACCGAACTACCATCATTTCGGCGCTATTTAGTTCATTTTTCTTCTAGCTGGGCCTCGCCGGGACCGGGTTTGATGTTGTGAAGAATCCCAGTGTGTTTTGGCAACTTGACCGCTTTGACACCCGCCACCACGTGAAACGAGTCGCTGGCCTCCACACCACAAGAACAAGAACAAGCACAGGCTCGGCTCGCTATACGTACAAAGGCTGACTCTGAGTGTGCTGGTATGCTTGCAAATCTCTCCTGAACTTCGCTTTTCGCAGTTATGTAAGTCCTTGTCGTGTTTTCGTGGTTCTGCACAACCGAACGTTCTTGCTGATCATCTCCCGCTTCTCGTGCTCTCTCTCTCTCTCAACCCGCTCAGTCCTTCTTTCGCCAAAAGTGTCTGTGTTTTGAGCGTCTTTTTTTTTTTGCTGCACGAGTGCTGTGACGCCGTTTGTTTCCTCGACCACAAGGAGGCGAATTCATTTTGGATCGTTCAACACACTTTTTTTTTGCTTCTCTCTTCGTCCCACATCCTTCCACATCGACTCGAAGCTCAGCTACAACATCTACTTGCTTATGCACTCTTCGCAAAACAGATTCAAGCGGAAGCGCGGCAAAAATGTCAGTAACGACGACGACACCGCATTGGCTCAGGTGGCAGTCTCACGACCCGAAGACCCACAGACGGACGCCTTCGGGCGTTCTCGTCCTTCATCATACCAACAGCACACGGACACATACATTCCGTCGTCATCCAGGTCAACTTCGACCTACACCATGAGCAGAGACGGTCCTTCATCCCATGCTGACTCACAAGAGCATTTTCACCATCGGGGTGGTAGAGATAGTTATCACACTGCTGCTGCAGACTCAAGAGAGGGCGACCAACGAAAATCTCGGTTTTCTTATGACAACGACTTTTCAAGCGGTGGCAGAGAATGGACGTCGAGGGACTTTGTCCAGGGTCACTCGGCTGCGCGCCGCAACGAGTCACAGGGTTGGGGCTCGTTGGACAATCACGACGACGGCCCTCAGTGGGGTTCTCCGTCTCCGGATTGGCGACGAGGGGAAGCGGAGGAGGATCGGAGCAAAGGCTGGGACCACTCTCGAAACAAGGAGCCTCGTTCCCAAGGAAAACATCGGTGGCAAAGAGACAATGGTTGGGACACGCGGAAACGTGACCAACACCAGAACCGACGGCCTCCAGACAACCAAGATGATGGTTCGCATTCAAAAGAGGATCGATCTTGGGAACCTGGGCCTGGTTGGCATCCTCGTACGGACTACCGCAACCAACGCGGGCGCGGGGGTGGACCAGGAAAAACGAAAGGGAAGAAGAATGTCCAGAGCCGACAGCGACAACGAAGCGACAAGGATCGGGATCATGACCGGCGGTGGGACCGTCGTAACGAAAATGACAGTTTGAACAAGTATGTCAGACCGTTTTCCTCTTTTTCGTGCTTTTCTCAGGGTTCCCTCTTCAGCTGGCAAAGAAGGGAATTCCACCCACTGCCTGCCAAGCCGGTCCGCAGTCCTGTCAAGCGTCTCTCTTCTCCTTCTCGGTCGCGCTCTCGGACCCCCGACTCTGCTTATACTCGACATTCATCTAGGGGTCGTTCACGGTCGAGGTCTTTTTCGCCCGATCATAATGTTCGTCATTCAAGTCCACTACGACCTCGCAGCCGTACTCTGTCAAGAGGGGCAAACAGGTCAAGATCCCCAGCGTCATCTCACCGGAGCTACACGGCACGAGTCCCTCCGCGAGGAAGAAGCGTCTCCTCTGTTTCCTCCGGAAGTTGGAGTAGGAGCAGGAGTTCTAGTCACAGTCCTGGGGACCGACCAAGGGCTAAACATCGACTGCCACCCGCGACGTCCATCAGAGACATTTCTCTTTCTATATCCAAGACCGCCCTCAAACAACGACCCAGCTTGTCCCTCAACCAAGAATCTGAGCCGACAAAGGATGAGAAGGCTAACCTCAACGGGAAACATTCTGTATGTTCTTTTTGATGGTTTGGATCTAGTATTCACTTCACATTTGTGTAGGCTGCCCCTTCCACTTCTCCTGAGTCGGCACGGCGATCTACCGAACGTATGCCCCCTCCTCCCGTGATACCTCCGACCTCAGAATTGCGCCCTCAAGAGACCACTGTAATGCCATCAACGATGCAGCAACGACCTGACCCAGATTCTCCCACTAGAGCAAGGTTTTTGAAACCCGTAGGCTTTAAACCCATTGGACTCCCTAGTTCGTCGTCGGTGAAGATGTTCTTCCCACGTGATGATCAAGAGCAACAAGGGGCCGTACTAAAGCGTTACGAGCTTCCTGCGCGCCCTGAGGTTCCAACCAAACGCTTGCATGATGATGTTGGGACTGATCGGGAAGAAAGTCCCCTGCAGGCTACGGGGAAACCCCACTCCCAACTTGGACTTGCGTTGCCACCAGAGGTTATTCCGGTGTCGGTAGCGGCTGTCCCTCATGTCCGGCCACCCTCGCCGACCGTCCATGATGTCGTGAAAGTTCTAGTGTCTCCGAAACCTAACGGCGACCTCGTCACCCCTGCACAACATCCCCGTCCATCCGAGCCCGACGTCGATGCAGTCACACGAGCGTCATCCCCGAGTCTGACTTCTCGGAAGGAACTATATGCGATCGTGAGCCAAGTCGGCGAAGGAACGTTTGGAAAGGTTTACAAGGCTCGAAATACGATCACCGGTGTTCACGTTGCACTGAAGAGGATACGGATGGAAGCGGAAAGGGATGGTTTCCCTGTCACTGCCATGCGGGAGATCAAACTTCTCCAATCGCTGAGGCACCAGAATATAGTGCGCCTGTACGAAATGATGGTTTCCAATGGTAAGATCATTCGCTGGTAAAAGACTCCGTCCCTTACATCTTATGATGCAGGTTCGGTGTACATGGTGTTCGAGTATATGGATCATGACCTTACGGGCGTTCTTTCCCAAACACAATTTTCCTTCTCTGATGCAAACCTGAAGTCTCTCTGCAGTCAAATGCTTGCCGGCCTGGCATATTTGCATCACAAGGGAGTGATACATAGGGACGTGAAGGGATCGAACATTCTGATCAACAACAGGGGTGAACTCAAGCTTGCTGATTTCGGGCTCGCTCGGTTCTATCAGAAGCGGCGACGTATGGATTATACCAACCGGGTTATCACTCTCTGGTACAGGCCGCCCGAGCTTCTTTTCGGTGCGACCGTGTATGGGCCGGAAGTGGATATGTGGAGTGCTGGGTAAGCCACGACAATTCAGCTCCGATGAGTGGTGCTTACGCCGTCATACCCTTGCAGCTGCATCATGCTCGAGCTATTTACCAAAAAGCCGATCTTCCAGGGAAACGATGAGATCCACCAACTTGATGTCATCTATCGCATCTTTGGCACACCTACTCCCGAGCGATGGCCCGGCATCACGGAGCTGCCATGGTATGAATTAGTGAAACCAAAGGAAGTGCTACAGGATCATTTCAGGGAACTTTTCCAGAGGTAGGTCCTGCCCTCTGTCTGATATCAATCTTTCGGTGCTTACTACCCTGCCTTAGATGGCTGTCCCCTGCGGGTCTTGATCTGGCGGAGCAGTTGCTGACGTACGATCCCACGAAACGGGTGACTGCAGTGCAGGCCCTCGAGGCACCGTATTTCAAGGACGAGTTGCCGCCACCTGAACTGCCGGTTGGGTACGTATATCGCGCATTCAAACCCTTATTGTGGCTGAGACATTGTCATAGATTGGCGACACTCGAGGGCGAGTGGCACGAGTTGGAGACTAAGCGGGAGCGTGCCAAGAAACGGCGTAAATTGGAAAATAGTACGCAACCACAACTTGTCTAATTACATCCTTTGGTTCTTGTGAGATCCATGGCTTTTATGCTGGTGCCTGAATGAGACCTCGAGTTGCAAGGTGTTGTACGATTGATTCGACCTGGGGAGGATGGGTCAACAACGGCAGACACGGAGGCAGAAAATAAAATTACATTGGCTGCTGTAGTTCGAATTTGCATATCCCAACGTTTGGTGAAGGGCGCTCCTGTGGCCTCGCTGGTTTGCTCTACGTCGCCCAGACCACCCGCTTTTCCTTGTGCATCATCGTCTTCTCTCCCTCCCTCGAACCAGATGAGCCTATCCACCTGATCGATCGAACCTTTTAATCGGCCCTGTTCGATCATCTTTCGAGCCATCGTCTCAGCAGCGCTGGGTGCCAAGTCGAGCAACGCGCCCAACCCACGGAACGAGATATTATTGTATACCTTGGAACTAGCCAGGACGTTGTGTTCCATGACAGCGCGATCGAGCACGGTCGATGGTCCTTTTCGCTTGCTCGTCGAGGGGTCCAAGAGATCGTCGTCGTCGACGGCTGAGGCAAGTCTGTCGTTGCTAGATATGGAGATTTTAGCGAGTTGGTGTGGGCGAAGGGACTCTTCGAAGCTCTTGACTTCTGCGGGGCGGAGAATGTGATCGAGGAACATCTTGGAGAGGATGTTGTAGGTTGGGAGCTCGGACGATCGTTCGTCTCTGTACAAGGACGCGAGAACGCGGGAGCGGTTAGGACCAGCGGGTGCGAGAACGGCACACGTTACTGCGTGTGATCTGCCAGCCAGGGTAAAGTTGTTCAGTTCAGGCTTCAGATCGTAGCTTTGTTCTGCTGCTTACAGGATTTCCTTGCGCTCCTCCTCGTCGATCTCCGCCACCCAGGAGAGTTCGTGATAACGCATGGCTGCTTCCAGGAATTTGCGGGCGTAATCGCTGATTCTGGCTTGGCATAGTTTGAACTGGAGTTGGATCTCTTTGTCCGCGGTGGAGTTGGATAGGGAAGCTGCCCGATTGTAGTAAGTTTCGGCTTGTACGGAGTCCTCGTCTTCCAAGAGGAGTCGAATGATGCGGACGTAGACGCGGAACTTTTCTTCGTCGGGTAGCGAGCTGGGGAAAAAGTAGTATAGCGTGACTGGCCATCAGGGGGGGCGATGGTGCACCAAAAGTCATGGTTTCATACCGCGAGCCAGAGTCGAGAGATACGCCCATGAGGACACGGGCTGCCTCTGTCCATTCTTCCTCTGCTTCTAGGAGATCTGCGAGCTGGAATCTCAGAGCGTTGACCTGAAAAGAGCGTAGTATGGGGACATGAGCGGGATCTTGATCGATAGGGGGGGGGCGTTTGCGTACCTGTTCTTCGTAGCTAGCGATGCGGGGCTGGAGTGTCGCGAGGGCATCTTCGACGACGCGTTTCCGGACGTCGTGATCTGTGATGACACCTGCGCCGATGCTTTTGACGAGCTCTGAGATGACTTGTCTGCCTGTGACGAGGCCGACGATGTCTGGGTTGGCGACGGCGTCGATGAGGAGGTGGAGATCTGCGGGGAGCGAGGAGGGATCTGTGCGAGAAAGTGTCTCTGAGAGGAGGGAAAGGTACGCGGGTGTTTTGTCCTTTTGTGCGAGAGTCGCTAAATGGGTCAGTTTTGATTCCATGATATGATGCTCGTGGTCGCGTCGATACTACTATGTGTGAGTACTTCTCGACTGTTAACTGTCTTAGTTTCTTCACATGCAGTAGCGGCGCGCGGAGGTGCCAATCCAGGCCAAAAAGGTTACTATCAAGCCCACGAAGCGAAGCCTCCACTCTCAAGAGGTAATACCGTTCCGACTGTCGACAAGCCAACCTGCCCACACTCCTTTCGGCCTCGGTTTCGCGATTTCCTCAACCTCCCCCCGCATCTGGATTTGAACCCTAACGATGATACCGTAGACGTCGTCGACTTCCTCGCGTTCGAGATGGTGCGTTCGCTCGAGGGATCCGCTACTAGCCACCCCCGGGCCATCAATTCCAGGGTGCCTCCTTTCCCACGCCCACTCTCTGACCTGGTGCCTACTCTCGCCTCGCCCCTGCACCGCCGTGTCACCCTCACCGCAATTACTGTCCGCCCGACGCGCTCGTGCACACGCTCTTGCCTCGCCCTCACCTTGCCCTCACCGTGCATTAGTCACCCGCTATCGTCTCGTGTTCAGGACTGAAGGGGTGGCTTGATTCGGCCGTGGGTTTGAGTTGGTTTCGTATGAACGAGGGAACGGTTATAAGGAGGATAGAAAGCACTGAGAGATGAATTCACTGACGGAAAGCACAGTACCGGACCCAAATTTTTGCCCTCCTGTATTCGTGACTGCCACATTGACGATCATCAAATGTCCAAAAGCGATTGATAGTTTTTGCTCACATGCGACATCAAGGTGGGTAAAGAACCTTGCTGACATCTGTGACACAGGGTTGAAGTTGAAGTCTTTGGGATCTAATGCCCGAAACAATGCCTCAAAAGAAACTTGACGAAATCCTCCTTCAGGCTTTCGACTGCAACAAACGAAAGTGAGCTTTATGATCGGGTGATTACAGTCTTTGACTGACCATTTTCCTTCAGTGTTTCATGCCAGGTTGCGAGTTCATACCAGAATTGATGCAGCACCTGACCGCCAAATTTTGTGATTCCAGGGTCAGGTAATACATCAGGGCCCAGGGTAATGTGCTCGAAATTGTTATCCTCCTGATTCTTGGATGGGTTTCACAACAGGCAAGTTCAACCACTGGCATACATTATTCAGTTCGAGGGGCGTGTTGTTCCATTGTTACCTGTAGTTACTAGTCAATGTAAGAGGTTTAGCGTCCAGAAGTTTCAAGCAGGGCGTTTGCATGGACCTGGCAGTTGCAATATCTTGGACGACATCCATCCTTTTCTCCACCACTATGCCTCCTTTCCCTGTGCAGCTGCCGCGGCCTGTGCGTAGATTGGATTAGTTCCATGAACACACACACAAGTACGACGATCCAACGTACCTTAGCTTTGGCTTTCATTGCAAGGTAATCCTTGTGTAATCCGCATTCCGTCTTTTCCTCCCTGCCTGCCCAGCGACCGGCCCCCCACTCCCCCGTATCGCCATCTCCACTCTTGGCTGTGCCAGTCCCCGGGCCGACACTTATTTCCCTGGTCGAGTAGCTTGTTCCGTGGAACATTGTTTGTCTTGATGTATTCCTCTACTTGGTAGAACTTCCAGGTAAACAGGGGGTTGTGCTTGCATCGACCTCCAGCGTTTGCAGAAACACGCGGTCCGCACCTTGGGACGCACGGCGACCAGTGACTCTGACCGCGGAACGTCTTATTCCTTGTACGCGCGCTGCGTGGGCTCGATCGGGTCAAGAGTCAGTACATCGTCCTGCACGTTCTATCGACCTTGACCGCAAAGTCGTACGTATCCTCGTCACCGTTTGCGCTCCAAGTCTGTGACGGTGCGATCACGAGCCCGTTAGACCGAATGCCGCGGTAGTCTGGAAGAGGTACCGAGGATCTCGGGCGGGCGGCGACGAAGGTCGGACCGGGTCGGTCACACCCCCCTTTTAGCAACTCCTTCCGTGCTCTGCTACTCCGGCGAGCCTCACACGAGAACTCTCACCAACACTGCCCACAAGTGATTTTCTATGGTCGCCCTGGTGATTTCTTGCTTTCTATGTCATCCAATCCCCATCTGCCACTGACACCGCTGGGAACCGCTCTCTCATAGCCTCGTGATATATTGTAACATACAAATGCAGCCTTCCCATAGCGCCCTCCCTCAGAGGTATATCAAGCGATTACGAGAGGTCTACGCCGCTCCCCGATCTAGTATTTATCGCAAAGATGACTTCCTTCGCAAACCATCCACATTCACACCAAACGATGCCCGCCCTTCGTTCCTCCCGACGTTCGGTGACTCCCAGCCCTCCTGGAGACATTGACCGGAACTCCACGCTCGTTCCCCCAGGTTCGTTGCCTAGGATTTCGGGAGAGGATCTTGACCTCACTGGGCATTACCTGGGCGCAACGCCAGAGCGCAGATATCAGCCTCGCAAGACGTTTCCCATGCCCTATCAAAACTCGGGCGCTCGAGACATTCGTGAGCGTGGCCACACACGGGGTTCGAGGAATCTTGTGGTGGTCGTCCCGCCCGCCGACTTCCCGCTCGATCAGGGTCATCTTGGTAACGTTCTGTCAATGGGGCCTCGCCACAGGCTCTCTCAAGGCATTCTGATGCCCTTGTTTCCATCGGTGGGTGTCTGTGTTACGCCGTCTGTGGTTCAGTCGCAATAATCCCCTTCCTCAGATGTTTGGTCAACTGAATGCCATTGCTCGTGAATACAACTTTCCCAGCACTGTGGGACTGTGCCTTTACCTTCATATCAACGAGAACGGCATAGCTATGACACCTCGTATCTCCGAAGATTCGTGGCAGTATCTGTTTGGCCATTTGTTCGGCGATCACACACCTTCTGGGGGTCAACAGTTGCCCATAGGCGGAAGCATCGAGTTTGATATAGACTTGGACAAGGCGCGATGGTTTGACCCGTGGCTGTCGGGAGCTCTTCGTGACTCGGAGCCTACATCCCCGCCATCGTTGGGAGCTCATTGGCGAGGACATAGCAAGACTACAAATGCAGATGAACAACACGTTCACGATCGATGGGATGTCTCAGGATCTGCGACCCTGATCAGCAATTGCCGACCGGAAGCAGCCCTCCGTCATCTGCCAAGGAAACTTTCCCTCGTAGATCGACTCGATATCCGCAGCGTCCATGTGTCTCCTCAGTCACAAAAGCATTCCGATTCTCCGTCACCGACACACGACTTGTCTCCGATTCCACAGTCCGCAGTCCCTAAATCCTCGAATAGCGACTTGGAGAATCGAGTGAAATCGTGGAGGGCGACGACGGAGTTGTTCCCGGCCTCAATGACAGAAGCATACAAGGAAATTCCGGATGCTGGCGCAGCTGTGCATGTGACGACCATGGACGAGTACGCGTTAGAGCGTAATTTCCGACAGGGAGTCAAAGTCGAAGAATATCTGTCGTCAGTGACACCCCAAGATCCTCTCACTCTTGTCATGGAATCGCCTATGCCGTCTTCTCTCCTCTCCTCAGTGTACGATGCTCGTCATGCGCATGAGACCATCCTGCTTGCTTCGGCTACGGCGACAAACTGGGGCACAACTGACGATGCGAAGCGTTCGGTCGTTTCAAGTGCATCTCTGTTACCCTCGCCCAACACGAGAAAGGGTGTGTTCGAGGATATCGCGGCCCTCGAACCTCGTGCAATTTGGGGAAACTCCTTTGGGTGGCACACCGCAACGACGTGGAAAGAGGTCTACCCGTATTCAGTTGTGAAGTCACGGCCTACGATCCGGGCACAACTTCAAGATCCAAATGTCCCCGTGTCTCAGTACCCCAACTTGGTCATTTGTAAGTAGCCATTGTCACAGAGGATAGCGTCTCTCTTGACTGTGCATGTCCGTAGATCCAAGCGTATATCCTTCGAAGCCATCCACCCAATCGGTGTGGGGAAGTTCATTTGGCTGGCAAAGGGAGGTGACTTGGCGACAGGTTTACCCGTACTCGACACTTCCTGAGGCAGGTGGGCTTGTGTCTAAATACCCAGGCATTTGCATCTGTAAGTTCCAAACTAATTGATCAGTTTATGAAGGCTTATCATCCATCCATAAGATCCTGCAGTCTATCCATCCTATGAAATTTATCCCGCATGCTCCATCGAGGAGGATGCTTCAGCACCAGTCCCAGTGGTGCTCAAAGTATCAGGCACTCTCATATCATTTTACCCGAGCTTGGTAATCTGTACGGATGTGATAGTTGATGGTTTTCCAGGCGCTAACAATCCATGATAGATCCCGATGTGTACCCTCATCTCAATATTTATCCTCCGACCGTGGAGGGCACACAAACGAAAGGTATGAGCCGATCTGACACATCAATATACGGTGCATCAACCTCGTATCCGAACCTCGTCATCTGTGCGTGATTTTTTTAGCTTGGAGATTTCTTTCCTCACACTAGCTGCTAAGACCCCGCTATTTATCCACATTTTGACCTATATCCGGCAACCTTGCAAGTCACCATGACGCTAAAGCGGAAGGATGTAGTCGTGAGGTTGCAGAATGTCGGGCACCCCGCAGTCAAGTATCCCCGCATGTCCATTTGTGAGTGGGTATGCTGTCGTATGGCCACGATCGTTGACATCGGTTGAAAGACCCAAGTGCATATCCTCACCTAGACATATATCCGATCCAACATTCGGTGTGTATCATGGAGATGATTCACTTATCTTGACTTATGAAGCGATTATCAGAAAAAGGCAGCTGCAAGCGCTATCTGGGGTTTCTCTTTCGGATGGTTGTCAGCCAAAACTTGGAACCAAGTCTATCCGTTACATATTGAAAACTCATCGACGACGAACCGACATATCGATGATCAAAACCTGGTAGTTTGTAAGTATCGAGATCATTCATGATATGTACTTTCTCATGTGTTCATCCCGTATGGTTTGTTGGCGCGTGCAGCGAATACTGCGGCAATCTGGGGAAGTTCGTTCGGATGGAAGAACGCGACGACATGGCGCGCCACTTGGCCAACCTCCTACACAGAAGTCCACTCAAATGCTCAAGTAGCTGTCCATCTGGGGCAGCAGATGAACTCGTCCTTGGATTATCCTTACTTGGTTATTTGTGAGTCCCTGTTGAAGAGTCAAGCATCGTTTCTGACGTGAACACAAGATCCTGTTGCTTATCCTCATTTCGACATCTTTCCCGCTGTTGCTGCCGTCACGGAATTAGAAGAATCCCAGACATTGAAGAATCAATATACCGTCGGCCTGACTCCCCATTATCCCTGCCTCGTAATCTGTAAGAAGACATCTGAATTTGTTTATGCTGTCTAACATCCGTTAGACCCAGCAGTGTATCCTCACCTGGATTTGTATCCGTCCTTTGTGAGGGCTTTGGTCACCGCAGAACCTGCGGAAGGCCAATTCAACCTTCGTCGCCGTCAAATAAATACGTGGAGAGCCAAGACGGCAGCCCAAGTTGGGTTAGCTGAGCTTATTGCCAACAACCACAACTGGGAGGTCGAGGAACCCCTTCGGCTTGACTTGGCCGATTACGCATGGTCTCAGACTTCTGCAGGGCCTCCTACGTCTCCTCTGGATTTGTCGGATATTCTCGACATCGAGTGTCTACCCACGCCCGATTTTGATCAGCAGGTCCTCGATGATGCTGAAAGCACCGAATCTTCTTATCTTCAATTGGGTTTCGTTCAGGAATATCCGCACCTAGTGATCTGTGAGTACGTCGAGTAGAGCGGTAGTTTTGTCTGATTGAATCGTGGGACCATCTAGACCCTCTCGCGTACCCTCATTTTGATCTCTACCCAAGTTGGGAGAACACAATCGCTTCGGAAAATCATGTAACCGAAACTCCCGCTCATTCAAACATCTATCCTGTTCTCACTATGTGTGAGTTGTTGGCAATTACTTTGTGCACTAGCTTAACGTCAACTATCAGATCCTGCCGTCTATCCACACTTCGATATTTATCCCAACTTCGCCTTGAAAATAGAAAGCCCCGGCAGAGTAGACTCGAACGTTCAGCATGAACGGGTTGAAACGAGACTGCCCTGTTTGTACCCTAACTTGGACATCTGTCAGTTCGCATATTACAAATTGTGTGGTGCACTCTCTAATTTTTTTCTAGATCGTGCATGCTATCCTTATAATCTAGACCATGTCTATCCCTCTATCTGCGCAGAGGAATCACCACTCGTAGCTTCTCGTGGTTATCCATGGCTTGTTGTTTGTACGTCAGGTGGTCTTCTTGGTTAACTTTCCGGGTTGACACTTTGACTAGATTCTCCAGTGTATCCATACGTAATCCCATATCCCGAGCTTTCTGCCGAGATTAGCCAACCGTCTCAACCAGACAAATCATACACTACATACCTGGCTGACCGGAAACTCGTTGATGTGAAACTACCCACCCAGTACCCCTTATTGGACCCCTGTGAGTGACAAATTCGCGCAGGTTAATTTTGTAGTCTAAGAAACGCCAACAGACCCTGCAGGCTATCCTTTGTCTCTTCAGTCCATATATCCCTGCTTGGAAGTGGGTAAAACACGGTATCCCTACATTTCAATCTGTATGTCGTACAGGATGTAGCTTCGACACTATCTGACACCGCTGATCCTCAGACCCTGCAATGCGACCGTCCGTACAACTATTGTCCGATTCAGTTCCTAGATCTCTTGACGAAGGCGAAAAGGAATATACCAAGGTGAAGGTAATTGTGGTAGTCTATTGATGTCATGGAGCGGCTCAAGATGCGTTACAGACGAATGTTGTCAACCCAGAATCTGCAGTATATCCCTACCTCGAGTTATACCCTGCCACCCTGTCTTTAGCTTCTGGACAAGACGAATCAGTACAAGACGCGTATGTTGGCAACCTGGCAACCCATCTGCTACGAATGAATAGCTGCACACCACGGAACAGGCGAAAGACTCACAAGGAGTTGCATGACTTGGTCTTCCAATCTTTGGATATGCGACCTGCACGAAACTCAAAGACGCATCTCCAGCTCCACGCGGAGGTGTTTCGGGATGGTATAGTATGGACCCCTAGCGGATATGCGCAAGATATCGCATTTCTAACCCCAAAAACATGGGAGCATATACATCAGGAGTCGCTGGGTCATCCAATCGAGGACAATCCGACCCCAGATCCTTCACGTACTACTCAATCACCGCACACTACCGTTTTCTCTCTCCGGAAACCCTCAGCTCAGCTCCCTCTCCACCACGTTCGCACTCCAGGAATTCCACCTCTAGTCGTGTCTGAGACGCCGATTCCGCGTGTTTCGTCACCTCCCACGCCTAGTAGGACGACAGGTTCGCGCTTCACCCAAGCCATTCGATCCATAGTACATAGACGTACCGTGAGCACGACTGGTGCGAACCCACCCGCCGAGGAGCACAAGGAACTTCGTCCCAAGGATCACCAACCTCACAGACGGTTCCTGTCGTTGGTTGATAAACCGCGACCAACAGTCTTACTACCGCCGGTCTCTGATGCCAACACGCCAGAACCCACGCGTCGTGTTCCCCGACATTCTTTGCAGACCGATGAGGGTTTCGTTCACCGGAGAGTGAGAGTATACGAGCAGGCTACAGGTGAGGGTTTCGACTCGGAGCAGATTCGCCTTTCAGGCATGACATGACATCATTTCTTAAAAAATATTTCTCGTTATTCAACAGTTGGGAACGAAGGGACGCGGGGGCAGTCGTCATTTACGCTCCCACCGTTGCCATCGATGACTCCGATGACTGATGTGACGCAGACCATCGACCAATCTAGATATACGTATGCTTGAAATTATGATTTTTTTGCTCTCTCTCTCTCGTTGTCTTGTAGATCAAGAATAAAAAATATGTTTTCAACAAGAACAAGATTAGATCAAGGTGGGGTCCAACGCGAAATTTGTGCCGTCCATGCTATTCGGACCCACGGCCGCCGTCTCATGTGTTACTAAGACAGAATGGGTCGTATCGTCTCGCGGAGGTTGATGGCACCATCTCCAAGTTCGTTGCCAGGGGTAGTACTACTCACCACATATCCCCCCCTCCCCCAGACTACCGCTTTCGGTTTCCAACTGTGGCCTCGTCCGCCATCGATCGATCGACATGCTCTCTCCAAGATCACACAACCTCGCCCGCGGAACCCACCTTTTCTCATCTTCATTGACGCTTTCCCGGAGAACGTATGATGCATTTCGTCGAACCACACGTTACATCGGAATCGAGGTGAACGTGTTCCTTGAAAACCCCCGCCGAGGGGATGCGACACCATGACCCGTCGCAAGTCCGGGGAGAAGCACTCTCTTGGGGGGCGTGACGAGGACATGTTGGTCGGTCGGACGAGCAGGAC